>NMRB01002250.1:3074-62838 GCA_002633025.1 Notospermus geniculatus
TTTGGGGGGGGACATTTAAGCGTTGTTGCGGATTAAACGGCTGTGTTTCGGTTAATACCGGTAGGCCTACGGTACTCGTTGTAAACAGGTAGCAGATTGAACGGCAATAACTTTTAATCGGTAAAAGATGAGCGACTTCGTCTTGAACGGAAGCGAGTTTACATAGGCCTATTGGTAAACTCCTGAGCGACTTGAACAGCAACTTAAGCTTACATTTTCCACATTTCGTTTAAATAGTAGGCCTAGTAGTGGCTGATTGAACCGCTACTTCTCAGTTTGCAGAATAAAAACGTTGTAAACGTTTTGTAGCGGATTGAGCGGAGACGATTTTTACGCTTATTGATGTTGTTCACGAATCAGTTCGAACGAGTTGAACCGCATCAGCTTTGCTATGGACGGTAATAAGAATAGATGGCAGCAGCGGTTTGAGCTGCTATGTGCGCATGTGCCGGTATATTGTCGTAAAAAGGCAAGTTGTGGATTGAGCAGCAGCGGCAATATCATTCTCTATTATTGCCATTGACTCAGATCGAGCAAGTTGAACCGCAATCAATTTATTTTCCAATATAAGGATACCCGATAATACAGCTGCAGTTTGAGCCGCGACTTGCGCACTGTAGGCCTATGGGTCCACCTTGTTGTATTGCGGTTGGATTGGCTATCATTAAATTGCCTATAGGCCTACAGGGGTTAGGACGCTGCAGTTGCGGGTAAATCAGCTATTGAGCATTTGCTCCAGTAGAAACGGGAGGTCTGTATCGCAACGGAATTTTAACTCTTATATAGGAAAGTTCTGAATCGCTACTAAATCTGATATGTAATATCCCCAATATTGATTGTCTGCCAAATCAGGGTTCCCAAAATAGTAGTTATGGTAACCATATCGACCAGGCATAGCTTCTTTTACGATATGACATTGACGGCTATTGCCTGGTACGTTATGGTTTACCCATATGCNGAGTGTGGAAGAAGAAAGAAAGAAGGATAGAAAAATGCTACCTAGTAATCTCAAGATGGTCCCTACATTGAGAAATGTAGGGACCATAATTACAAATGTTTATTGTTACCAGTAGATACTTCATCTAAACAGTTGAAAAGTACAATAAACATGATATTCAACCAGGGGCATGTGGACGGGCTAAAATGCCGGGGTTGTTATGCAATGCATCAAAGTGTCGGCATTAAATTCATTTACATGTCACTTACCTCCTCGTTTTTGAACTTCCTGACATGAATGAACGCCTGTCTTTCTCACCCAGATCGACTCCGATGAATTGATGTAGGACATGATGTGATGTCATGAGGTCTGGTGTCGAGAGCAGCGTTACCGAGGGCATCCAGCAGAATGAACTGGTTCAGCTCGTGACGTTCAAGTTCCCACTCATCCATGACGGAACGTTTCTTCCAGTCTGCCCAGGGACCTGAAAGAATTATTAGAGATGAAAATAATTCACCAAGTGAAATGACTGACTAAATATCTTTCGATTGATATTTTAATATAGGCCTAGACCCGCTCCAGCAAAAGCAGGGGCTTGTCGCACAGGTGATCATCACTGGTCATCAGACTCCAACTGTACGGTAAAAGGCCTAGGCCTATATGCCATGATGGAACGGATTTACATGCATGTGGAATCCCCGTGCCCCCCAAAAGGTCGCCGATTGACGGAATAATCTGCATCGAACAATAGCATGAATGCCAAGATAGGATTTCCATTTTGTGCCATGCCAGGTTGGAGTAGGCCTACCGGTAGGCCTAGGCCTAGGCTAGCCCACAGGGACTTGACGCGTAGGGCCTACCGGTACGGGTTGTCATCCTATCATCCTAGGCTCTAACACATATACTCGGGCCGGGCATGCCGGGGTATTCATGGTATTGTTCGCGTGGTGGGGGTGCTAGCCTATATCCATCAATATTCACTGACAACCCGTATCGTGGTATGCGTCAAGTCCCTGTGGCAGTGTGGGCTAGCCTGGGCTGGCCGGTCCTAAAACGGCACTAGCACTAGGGCCAATCCGTATCAGTTCGTTCGGATCGGGGATTTTGCAGTTTTTAGCATGTTTAGCTGCAATGCAATGGATACTAGGCCGATCCGATAGGGACTGAGTAGGATCACGGACAATCAAGTCATGACGGGTCCTACTAAATAGCGTCAGCAACAAGTTTTAGCGTCAGCAACTTAAAAGTTGGCGTCAGCAAGGTTTTATATGTTCAGGAAGGCTTTTTGGACACTGAAATAGGCCTAGACTAAAGTTTAAAGCGATCACCCAGCAGTAAAATAATGATTTAGAAAAGTTTTAACCATTTCTTCAAAATATTTCTGACCGAAACAGTGGCGCCATTCGGGACTGCAGCGGCAACTGTTGGAACTAGAACTAGTCTGAAGTAAGGTTTCGTCGGCAATTAAATTTGACCCGAAAAAGCCAAAATAATCCTCAATTTCATTAAATTTCTTCAAAGCAGTGCAGGTTTACACCATTGCAACAACATTCTGAGACATAGGGCACCCTGAGGATGGATGTTATAAAACCTTGCTGACGCCAACTCTGAACTTTAATGTTGCTGACGCTTGTTGACGCTAAAATTTGTTGCTGACGCTGTTTAGTAGGACCCACGGCGATCTCGCAGGCAAGTCATGCTCCCGCGCCACCTTTCAGCATGTTGCAGAAACATAGTTCTAATTTATGCATAGATTCGCCCAGCCGCAGTTCCGAATTCGCGCAACGTGTTCGGTTGATTATAAAAGTGGGGTCCGGACGGCGGAATTCCGGCGCATTCCATGCTCAACTGAGAAGCTGGGATGTGATTTATCTCAACAAATCCAAACTCTAATACGCCAATCTTTACATCAACACGTTTTAAACTATCGTCTGCACTAGATGACAGAGAGCAAATGTTAATTTTGTAACGAAATTCTGTTTGTTTCCAATTTGAATCGGCAATTTCATCAAGCTTCTGCAACTCAGAGGGTTTCTCAGGCGGCTACGGCCTTCATCCTGGGATTCTGACCAAAATACCTCTGTTGTCTAGTAACAGGGAACCCGCGTGTTCAGTCAATCCTGCCTCGAACACAGTAAACGACGTAATTAATTCTATTTTTTGCGTCCCAAGATGAGCATTATTTCCTATTCATAACACCTTTCTTCAGGCGAGGATGGTTGAAAGACAGAAGAGCGGTGGGTGAGGTCGCCTCGGCGAATCAGAACGCCGGGATGTTTCACGTGACGAATCGGCATCAATCAATACATTGCTGTGTACGCGAGATCGCCGTGGACCGAGTCATGACAGTACAGTACTGTCACACTGGACTAGGACTAGGCCTAGCCAATGCAGCCTTTTTTCTGGCGCCATGCCGAAAAGGCAGCCCATGCATGTTGATGTTGCCACGCCAGGCAATGCCAATCGGATGCCATCCATGCGCCATGTTGTGCGCGATGCTGCTGAACATGCTGAACCTGAACATGCTGAAGTCCAGCACTTTTCGAGTTGAAATACGAGCTTTCTGCATCGATGATCATCCCAAACTGCTGCATACCTTGATTCAGTGAGCCTTTTTCTTTCGTGTGAACGTGTTTTGAAGTTCATTAAATTGATATTTCTTGTATTTTTAACCCAAAATATCAAAAAAATCTTCGAAAGTTGGAGGTTACTTCGTTGTTGTTGTCGTTACAGATTTTGTAGAATCACTGGTTCCGTCTCCGCCGCCTGGGTGGATGGCGGATGCCATTGGGCTGAAGGGGCTCACACCCGGAGACATGATGTATCTCTCATTTCAGGAGGGATCGGGGGGGTTAACCTGGTTCCCCAGGCGTCCGACGGTGGCGCGGCTGTCGATTCGTACGTAGTCAGTGCCACCATCGGAGCCCAGGGCAGTGGCGGATCCAAGGGGGCGTGCCCGCCGCACGCCCCCCCCCCCATTCAGCCGCCGGGCAGCAAAAATTTTCGAAGGCATAATAATCAGACCCCTGATTTTCAGTAAAAAGAAAGTTCAATTTGGCCTGCCCAGGTGCCAGGAAATCGCGTTTCCGGCACTTTTACCCCAAAATTTTCGGGGCTTCGCGCCTTTGGCGTTCAGGGAATGGGGTTTTCCCATTCCACGCCCCCGCCCTCGACTCCTGGATCCGCCACTGCCTGGTTCGGAGGAGGTATAAATTCCAGCAAAACAAGAATAAACAAACGAAATAATTCCTTGAAATCACTTTATTAAAATCACCCTTCACCTTCAGACTCGCAATAACTTGCATACAGTTTGTTTACTGTAACCATGGCAATGCCACCATTGTCCCCAAATATACTCATATACAATAAGGATGCAGAAATGTACACCTCAGTCAGACAACAGAAGGACTCAAGTTGATTTTAGAAGATGAAGACTTGGAAGAAGGGATATGTATTTTACAGAGACACAATGAGGTTACCGCCACTTCTCAATTTCATTCATGTCATTGTCTTCAGGACATCATCTCCGTGGCAATGTGAGGTGCGAGCATGAAGCCACATCACGGTCATGATGGTAGTGTGATCGTTGACGTTCCGTACAACGTCACAGTGGAAAAGTTTATACGGTCGCAGCGCCATCTAATGATAGAAAAAGAATGGACCTACAACCCCATTACAGAAAACATATCGAGGGGGAGAACTATTGGAAATTGCAACCTGAAATTTGACATTCTTATACTGACAATGAGGAATCTGTAGAGCTTCCGCTACTGGGAGCTGTGAGAAGCTGTATCTTTTTTCGGCGGGCGTCTCAATTTGCGTTGCACTACGTCAAAGACGTCATGACGTGACATTTACTCTGCCTCACCACCTTAATTCCTCGGCAACAAATGTTTTCAAACAATATTCTGTAAAATATCACAATATGCCTACATTGGATTTTTTCCAAAATTTTTAATCCTCCAGAACCAACTTCAGCCTTTCTGAGTTTGATCATGTATATATAATATTTATATAGAATATAGACCTATACATTTATACCTTTACTATAACTTACTAGCCGTTGCCACGGCAACTAAAACAAATACTTCATAATCTTATGTTAATCCGCTTATGAACTTTGTTTTGGGGAGAAAAGGATACAAAAAAATTTCTGCACAAATTTTGAGAAATTCAGATTTCTGGGGGCAAAGGGGCTAATGTAAATTTGTGTCAGGACTTTTGGTAATGGAGGTGATTTTTAAACAAATCTGAGTCCATTGTAAATTAATAGAATTATTTCAGTCACTATGGCAACTCTTTGAAAGTTATGACATATACATATTTAGGACAATATTGAGAAAAAGTTTGTAAATTTGACAAATCACAGTTGGATGTTTATCTTACAAGGTAGAGAATATTTACAATTCAAATACGGAGGAAAAGGGTTAATGAATAATATATTATGTTAATGTGAATATTTAATATATGCAAGAGAGAATGAATATCCATTAAGAAATAATATTCAAGAGAAAGAGGAAGGGAGGAGACATAAATTGCACAAAAATAATGCTCATGGCATTCGCCGACATTTAACTGTATTTTAATTTCTTACTAATGGTGTACCCGGTAGGCCAACATTTCAAGCGGCCGGAGGCCTACTCCAGCATCAAGCTCGAATATTAATTTCATTCCTCATTTTCAGAAAATTCCTCCGACGGGTCTGAATATAGGCCTATATGATAATCTCAGGGTGTTTGTTTTCAATTATTTTTTCACTTTTTCCAACACTACCTAGGTTGAGGATGACTACTTCTGAGTTTAACTCAGAAGTAGTCATTGAAGTTGAATTGATGAAGCACTCCCTACTCTTTCTCTAATAGAGAAAGAGTAGGGAGCGCTTCATCAATTCAACTTTTCCACGAAGTAACATCCTTAGGCCTACCGTATGTTGCGTTGCGCATTTTGCCCCCAGCTTTGTGTCATTATGGCAACGTCACCAATGGCGGACACTGTCGCAGTTACATCGTGAAAACGATGAATAAGACTGCAATGACCAAACAATAAACTGGTTTGAGATCAACAAAGTATGAGCAATGGGACAGGGTATCAAGATCACAGAGAAGAGACCATCCTCCCACAGCAGGGGTTTTATGATCGCGCCTCTTCATGCACTCACACAAGTGAGCATTGCCATCAGTGTATGAAGAGGAGCGAGACCAAATCCCTGCTATGGGAGAATGACAGGGACAGAACATAGAAGGGACAGGTATTGCCTACTTTTTTCTAAAGCCCCAAAACATCCACGTACAGTAATTTTCCTGCTGAACTATTGGCAGAAGTTTTCAGCATATCATGATTTTTGTGTCCTTTTGAACCTATAGAACCTTTTAAGTACGTTACATTTTGTTGCAGGTACGCCGCATTTTGTTGCAGGTGACCTCCGAATCATGTAGGCCTTTGCCAGCATCAGTCCGCCGACATGGGCACTCTCCTCTATTGCTACTTTGTTACTATATTTAGACGACTATATTATTATTTGCCTCCTTGGGTCAAAGCCCCGCTTTTCGGAAATGTTGGCTCTGGCTAGTTTATTCATTATATTCATGATCTCAATCACGAATTAGACTGGTTCCTGTTCCTACCACTCCACAACCATAGCGCTACTGTCCCGGCTACTGTCTGTTTGTTGTGGAACAGCCACCAGTGCCGTGGAAGTGTAGTGGCGAAGATGGAAACCAGTCTCATCTCGGACTTGCCACCAACCAGAAAGCAAAACGAAGGATGCAAATGACGATAGAGGTTCTTCACTGACGCCACAACGGTCACGTGACTCCAAAGAATCGGCCATGGTGGCCATCAAATGGCCAGCGATGACGTCAAAACTGTCACATCATGACATTTTGATGTCATGATCTGTGTGTTGACGCTGTGTTCATGCCGTGATGTCGCTTGACATTTTGACGGCCAAAAGAGGCTATGCACGTGACGTCATCAGCGAGGTGACGCCATGTTGGATGGAACGTTGTGACATGCTGACACAGTGCATCTGACCACGTGCTCCGTCCATTTTCCATCCAACACGTGGCGTCATACCCATTGATGACGTCATTTGATGACGTCAGTGCATAGCCTCTATATGGTGGCATCGTGTCGTCATGGAAATGTGGCGTCACATGGAGAACCTTTATACCTATATCGTAAACCTAATCACAGACCGATGATGTTACAATGGAGGTATATACACAAGGAGATTTACAAGAGGTAAGAAACAAGCTAAATTTATACACACTAGGCCTAAAATTCTACTTTCCATAAGCTATTTTTGACGAACCGTGGTCTATTTACGACTGTAAGTCTGCACTAGAATATCACACCATACTTTTTGAACCATTCTGAAGTATCACACCGTAAAACATTGAACACTGCCATGCCATCTTGAGAGAGGTCTCGTTACCAAAGTAGCTGCTTTACACAGTGCCGTCTGTTAATAGGAGCAGTCAACCAAGCTTCTGCCAAAAGATGGCAGCAACGTTCTAGCGGACCAATACAAAAGAACATTCTGACGATTGGTGCTCACTCAACCACAAATGGGTCCGCTAGGCGTTGAATTGGACCCTAGTGACACCTATTGGTCAACTGACTGACAGCTCCTATTGACAACGAACCAAAATGTGGCAGAAATAGAGAAGTACTGACACCCCTTTAAAAAAAATAGTTGAGAAGATATTCCCATAGTAACCTCCCAGGTTGTTTTTTAATCATAAACCAGGGAAAAATACTCAGTTACGTCCATGAGTTATTACTTCTGTTTAATCTAATAAATGAAGAATAAATTACTCATTTACCAAGAATAAAAAATCTCAATCACACACACAATATCTATTACCCCCAATATCTGGAAAGGAAAGAGGCCTTGTTTTCTGACTTCACCAAGTTTACACTTTATTTACTTGGCCTGTTCATGATCCTAACTCAACCCATAGTTACCACATACGTCATTATGCCTACAAGACCTTCAATGCAAACATTTCGAATTACCTCCCTATGGTGTAAGTAAAGAAACAATTCATAAGAGTTGACGTCAGCATATTGAAAAATTAACATAGTATTACATTATTTTGTATACTAGTTTGCAAAAGTTAAGTACGGGTTAACAGGGAGTATGTCTTAATATTCCTTCGCCAAATTAAACGTACGATAACCAGCTATACAATCGTCTTTCCATTCTTTGAGCAATATCACAACAAAGACATTAAACTAAATTTTGAAGTTTCATGTTTTTTGGGAATTTTGTGTCGGTGGCTCAGGGGATTAACAGAAACAACAACAAATTAAGTAACAACAACCAACTTGTACTGAAAACAATGTATTGATGAGATTTGCTGGCGGCCATCTTCCTCTGGTTGCCGTGGAAATGCCGGAACTCGCGCAGGTTGAGCGCGACGTTCCAAGATGGCCTCCAGCAAAACTTACCAGTACAAATGTTTTAGGCCTTATTAGTTCTGGAGCAAGTTAGGGGAAAGTTTATAACACAACCCATACCTTATTCTATCACATACATTTCACAACCTTTGGCATACATTTCCACAGAAATTTACAATCGTAGAAAGCAAATGCAAAACTACTTCAATGCTTGGCACTGCTGTTGGGTGAAGAACACATTTTCTAATCTAAGTTGGAGTACATCTTACTGTTCTCTCCCTACTATCATGACTACGGCTAGGCCTTCTACTCTAGCTTGAGGACAAAGAGAGGAGTTTAGACTTGGACTTCCTATCTTACCAAGAGGGCAATTCTGATGACGATAATATGAAATTTTTACAGCGCTCTCCACTGTAATGCAATCTCAAAGTTCTTCACCATAATTACCCTGGGACTTTATTCACAAAGCTTCCATAACTTTAAGGGTACGCAAACCCTTTGTCAGGCTGATGTGAACAATAGGTTGTCCGCTAAAGGACAATAGTTTGTGCACTTCCGTAAGTTACAGGAGCTTCGTGAATAAGGTCCCTGGTCTCTCCAGAAGCCATTTTGGTGAACTCGAGCATCTCATTCAGTGTACCCCTTGATCCTAGTGGACCGGTTGAGAATACAAAGTTGCGACGTGGCGGGGAATCAAATCAGGGACCTCTCGGTCTTTAGTCCGACGCTCAACCACTGTACCATCAGACTCCCCCTAGGGTAAAATCACATCTTCTTTCGGCCAAAAAAGAAACTCAGGCAATGCAAACCTAGGAGCAGTCAGCCACGCATATTGCCAAAAGATGGCAGCAAAGTTCTAGCGGACCGACACACAGGAAAATCCACGTGATCGGTGCTCGATCAAGAATGAATGGGTCCACTGTATGCATTGAATTGGGCCGTAGTGACACCTATTGGTACACTCACTGACAGCTCCTCTGAATGCCCTCGTGATTAGACAGAGAACCAGTCTATCCTTGCCTCCCTCTCTACTGGTTTTGAAAAACCCTTAGCACTTAATCCCTTAATCCCTAATCTGTTAGTTATTATGCTTTTGCAGGAATATCCAATGAAACTTGAGGTTCATCATCGTCATCTTCTTTTCCCTTCGCCATCTGGAAGAAAGAAATCAAATTTAAATGTCTGTTATGATACGTAAAGGCGTCTCCAAATTTCACAAGTTTTCGACTCGGGGTCTTCCTCAGGCACTATCTAGTAGAGATCCCAGAAGTTTGAAAATCTCTGCATGTTTCAACATGCTGAAATATTTGGCTCGACCAATGAGGGCTCTCAAACCCTGTGAAAACCACAACACTCGTTGCAAAACAGGGTGGAAACTGATGTAATGGAAATGGGCCTTCATAAAGCTGTGTTTCCACTATTGCGGTTTCCGCCATGTTATGCGGCACACGAAGCGGTTTTCACAGGCATTGAGATAATCATCACGCCATGTATAGAGGCTATGCACGTGACGTCATCAGCGAGGTGACGCCATGTTGGATGAAACGTTGTGACATGCTGACACAGTGCATCTGATCACGTGCTCCGACCATTTCCCATCCAACACGTGGCGTCATACCCATTGATGACGTCATTTGATGACGTCAGTGCATAGCCTCTATTGCAAACCATCGAAGGATTATCCAAAACCCTGTGAAAACCACCCTCCTCACCACAAACCACGGCGGAAACCACTGTACCGAAAATGGACCTTAATGTTGTGCTTACCATCATGATGGTTTCAGTATCGGCAAGGGCTTGTTTGGCCAGGAAGCGCTCCCTCTTCATCTTTATTTCAAGACTCTCAGGGACGTCGGGGACGAGCACGTCGATCAGACGATTGATGCAGAACACGACATGCTACGGAGAAAGAACATGAAATAGTAACAGGTTTCTAAGGTGAAAGACATAGCCCCCCCCCCCACCGGACTCGAACCCACGGACCCTCGCATTAGGCATCAATCGCCACCACTCAGGGGCAGCATGCCTTAACCACTAGGCCAGATCCCCATCTTCAAAAAAGAAATTTCAATGGCCTATGTTAAACGAGAGTGTCCCTCAGTACCCTGCGAGTACTCCAAACAATCTCTGAACCCAAACAGTGTTATGATATACAATGCTACGGAGAAAAGTGTTTTAAAACTGAACGATGAACTTGTGATGAAAAATTGGTTTTAATGAAGTGTAATCAATACCATGGGTTTACGTAAGATGAGAATTGAGAACATGTACCGGTAATGTAATTTTGACTACCAAGAGTTGTGACATCGCTACGCCCTCCGATTATGCGCCCTCCGCATAGTCTTATGACGGTGTAGCCAATACCGTGGGGGTCCAGGATGGTAATGTAAAAGAATGAGGGAGTTTAGTGATGCTGCTCACCTCAAATAATATTACGAAGGCTAATCGCACCGTCAACAAATGCCAGTACCACATGGTGTAATCTCCAGACTCTTGATCTCGATAATCTTTATATCTGAAAAATTAAATTCATTTATCTCCATACCACTTTATCTGATATCGTAATGTTCTGGGACTACTGCCGAGTTAGTTTAATGTCGTGAGGCTGTTAACAGTTCCATTGCAGTCAACCATCGCAGGCGCGGATCCAAGGGGGGCACACCCGGCCCATGCCCCCCTCTATTTTGTCGAAAATCTTTAAAATTGACCGGAAAATTTTGAAATTTTGAAAAGATGTTAAAATTTGACCGAGGTTTTCCATGATGTGCGCTGGCTATGCCCCCTCTTTCCCATGATTCTGGATCCACCCCTGCATCATTGGGTGCAGTCACGTGACCTCACCAAATCAAAAGGTCAACCGCGAGAGACTTACCTGCACGTATGGTTCATCGTATGTGACGGCGATGTCGAAAGTGAGAAGTTGACATAGCCCTTCAAACTCCAGTTGTACTTATACTGGTACATCATCTTTGGTAAAAACTCAGAGGTAAATGCAATAAGGAAGGCCTGAAACGGAGAAAAGTGCAATAAAGATAAGTTTACGGGAGACACCACTGAGCTTCTGATGGCTGTGAGAATATCAGCCAATAGAAGCAGTCAGCCACACGGCAGCAAAGTTCCAGCAGACCAATACAAAATTTGTTCGATTAGTACTCAATCAACCATGAATGGGTCCGCTGGACGCTGAATTGGACCGTAGCGACACCTATTGGTCAACTGACTGACAGCTCCTAGAGGCTTTGCATAAGATGTCACAAGCCGCCATGCTGGAAGACACATCATGCAGAGGCGCAGCGAAATGAACCGTGCATGCCCCAATGACGTTATGTCAAACAGTGGCGTGGCGCACTTCACGCAAGTCACGTCATGATCGGCTCACACCTCTGCACCCTGTGTCCTCCAGAATGGCCGCCAGGATGACGTCATTACAAAGCCTCTATTGCTGTCATGTATGTCGCACGGTTCATTCAGCCTGAAGCAAGAGCCAACAGGGCATTCAACAGAAAGAGGGATTTAAGGGTCTTGTTCTGTTACCTTCATCAAGAATCTTACGGTACATGTACTATTTATCAGATAAAATTTCACTCTCACCACAAGTTTTATTCAGTCATCCTGTATACCTACATTACTTATTACAGATAACTGCGCCAGGGCATCTAAGATCGTGAACCAGACGCCAATATCCTGAGCTCTCTCGGCGACTGGCCGTCGTGTCTCACATACGAGTTTTGATGCATCCAGACGAATCTCAAGCCAGTTGTTGAGTAGGGCAAACAACGGGGCCAACGGGAAGGCAGCGACGAATATGGTGATGAAGCCAAACTGGAGAACTGGAAAAAACAAATCAAATATTGACGAATACTGGAAAGAAGAGTGTGATGTGATAAAGAATGAAATTAAGAGAAGAAGTAATCACAGCATGATTGGCATAAAGGATACAGTCTTCCACACCTTCATAAAGGTCGTTCATACATGAGAAAAGGCAAAGGGACAATTGTGGATCCCTGTGGCACCCACGACGAATGTTGATGAAATATGTGACCCACTCTAGCAAAAGTTGGCGCTTGTCGCAAAATGTTATCATGGGTTGACAGTTTACTCAACTATTATCATTGCTGTCTACTACTATTGTAAAGCTGCAGAGACGCACATTTCAGCTATTGTAAGGCTGTTGACCCCTCAAAGTGCTAACTTACCCATTTCTAAGTACTCTTCAAACAATCCTTCATACTCAATGAGTTCATAGTCCTCTTCCCAACGATCTTTCTCTGTCATCTGATGAGCACTGCCAATCTTTCGATGATGCCACCAAGTCTTTAATTTCCTGCAAAATTCAACGGACTTGAACGGCACTGCTGTAGAAAGGATCAATCCTGTAACACTTCTTAGAACAAGTTCCAGAGCTGACCAGGTTACTTGCAACTGATTAAGCAGCGGGAATTTAAACAAGAGGCCCATGAGCCTGCCACTCAGCTGAGCATGAAGCCCCTCCCATCCCAAAAGATGGAAAACTGGCCGAGCTGATACTTATTCTGAGATGTGGTATGGAATATTGGACTGTCAAACTGTCAACAACAATCCACGGCGGCCGTCTTCATTCCTCTAGAAGTAGGACGTTCAAAATGACAAGATTGACGGCGACCATCTTGCTTTCCTTTACAAGTACAACATTCACGACAAGATTCATGGCGGCCATCTTACAGGCGCGACGTTTAAAATGACAAGATCTATGGCGGCCATCTTGCTTTCCTCTACAAGTATGACGCTCAAAATGACAATTAGAACCGAATGGCAGCCATCTTGCATCTTACAAGCGCGATGTTTAAAATGACTTACGGTACGATAACCTCTTGACAATTGTTGATGACCTGTTTACCGATCATAATCACAGCCAATTGCTGCGCCAACTCAACCAGACAACCGCCATTGTTGCACTGAAATTAAGCATCGGCAGACTGAAGAACGGGCACGTGGTTCTGGAGTTGGCAATAGAGGGTGCCACTGTTAGGCTGAAAATGCCTGTTTTCTACAGTGCATTGGTGGGTGCACAATGAAACGACTTCATTCAAGAATCAAGGGTAATAGACAAATCCCAAATTGACGAAAACGAGAAAGATCTGCGCACTTCCGCCGAAATGGCAAACAGAACCTCGGTCTGGCACTGAATGACGTGACGCAGAGGACCCCACAACCATGCGACGACAGTGAGTTCGACGACGTTGCGTCAGAGTCGACCATTGCTGAATCATGGATTACGTCACGTCAGCTGGTTTCAGGTCGAGGTTCTGTTTGCCATTTCGGTGGAAGTGCGCAGATCTGGGAACTTGGGATTTGTCTATACGCCGGCACGTTCAGGCTGGGGAAGAAGGGGCCAAGCTGTTCCTGGTCCCTCTTGCATCACATCCTTGGAGAAATCTCCACCATCAAGGGATTTCTCAAGAGAAATGAAACTTTTGTTCAAAATGTAAGGTTGTTAACCACAAGATTTTGAATGCCATGATGGTGGTTGGCTTCCAAGAGGAAGCACCAAGCACCACACTAGAAGATTTGAAACCCTCCTTGAACACTTATCCTTGGTTCTTGAATGAACTACGGTAATGACAATTCTCCCAATTTTTTTAAGAAAGAAGATTTTTGTAGAAAAAGAAAAATTTTATAAGAATGGCACAAAAACCAATCATTCTCATCAATCCTACAAGCATCAAGAGAACGACACAAATAAAAGGTAAGGTACATCAAAATGATGCGATTTGCTTTACATTTAAATTTGGCAACTGAGAGAATTCTCATTTGAGTGTGCGTATTTTGGAACATCCTGTAAGCCATTATGGCCTGGAAAAAAGCGAAAGCTGTAGATAAAGGAAGAATTCAAACAATTATTAGAGAAACAACGTGCCTGAGAAATCCTCAAATTGCACGGATGGAACTTTACGGTAAACCCTTCTTAGAATTATTAAGTGTTCCTCAGTTAACAGCAAAACTATGGGACGCACTTTCAGGTTATTTCTCAAGCATGTTTGCGTTAATTATAAATGATTGCTAAAATAAAACCCTGTGAGCAAATATACCAAAATCCTTTGCACTTGGAGAGTTGTAATGAGAGATGAAGCGCACGACAATGATCTGAAAGTCCTAGCATTATCCAACCTGCGGGACATATTTTGTATCAGTTTTGCTGGCAGCCATCTTGGATTGTGACTTAGAAATTCACGCATGTCACTCAGTTACAGAGTAAGTACACAATTTTCACTTTGTATGCATCCAGGGCACACACTGGTGTTCGGACTCATTACCACATCTGGCCCAAGTCGGCTAATGCGACTGACGAAAACCAACGGAAGCTTGTCATCACGTTTGTGTAAGTTCCCTTGCCAGTTTCACACCTACAGTACAGGTCACAACTGACATCCCTAAATTCGCGTAAGTTACACGTAAGTCACTCGTAACTTACGCAACAACTCACGAGCTATGTTACGCGTAACTTACGAGGTGAGTTACACAAATTTCGCTAGCTACATAGTGATTTACGAGGCGAGTTATGCGATTTTGGCGAGTTACGCGAAACCAAAGCCGTGAGTTACGCGTAACTTACGCGAAGCCGTAGGGATGTCAATTGTGACCTGTACTGTATTCCTAGTCATTCACAAAACTTTCTAAATCCCCAATGCCCATTCATGCTCACAGGGTTGGAATGAAAACAACTATATATCAAGGAACAAAGTTGTATTATGTGAAAAGATTTGAGTTAGAATGAGAATATTAAAGTTTAACACTCAAAACGAGAAGCGTGCACTGGGTTAACCCCTCGTGTCCGACTTACGGAACAAACACCTCTTGGCAGTTATTTATAACTTGTTTGCCTATCATAATGATGCCGAGTTGTTGAGCTAACTCAACCAGGCATCCGCCATTGTTGCACTGAAATAGATTGATGCTAAATTTATGAGAAAGGGGAAATTTTCCTCCGAACTTACTGGTAGATTAATGCACAGGTAATCTGCCAGTCCTTGTTGATCATTCAGCGACATCCGACAGGTTTTCCTTAAAGCCCCTCTGTATTCAATTTGAAAAATAGCCACGCTGTTGCGGGCATAACCCCTCGGCCTCTGTTACCTTGAAATGTAGGTCGAATCAAAAACCCGTCTGATATGTTTTGTGTAGCCTGGCTGGATACACGCACCATAAAAATTTCATGAAGTTTCGATGACCAGTTTAGGAGTAATCTCAAATTTTGTCATTTCACTACGTGCCCCCTGGTGGCCAAAGTAGGAATCTGATCCGGTCGATTTTCAATAGCGAGAAGCGTCATGTCATGAGGTATCAACATACAAAATGTGAGACGAAAATTCCACAGCATTGTCAAGTTAGAGCGTTCACGTCGTTGACCAATCAGATTTCAGCTTTTGACCTCTGCGACCTTTAAATGTAGGTCGAATCAAAAACCCGTCTGATATGTTGTGTACCCTGACTGGATACACCCACCATAAAAATTGCATGAAGTTGCGCTGACCAGTTTAGGAGTAATCGCAAATTTTGTGTTTTCACTATGTGCCCCCTGGTGGCCAAAGTAGGAATCAGATCTGGCCGATTTTCAATAGCGAGAAGCGTCATGTCATGAGGTATCACCATACCAAATTTGAGATGAAAATTCCGAACCATTCTCAAGTTAGAGCGTTCACGTCGTTTTTGCGTGACGCCGACGACGCCAGCCGACGACGCCAGACGACGACGCCAGACGACGACGCCAGACAGACAGACGCCAGCGTGATGACAATACCCCGAAGACCCTGATGGGCCTCGGGGTGAAAACACGAATCATCACCACGATTCTTGATGTCAGGGCACGACGTCAGTGAATACATTAGAGCTCTCCCTGCACAGTTTTTTCAATGTGTGCTGAAAGCTAGGCCTTGATTCTCTGGAGTACGTATCAGGCAAGCATTTTAGAGACCTTTACGAGCTATGAGACCTCTACGTGCACTCTCCTAACATTTTGAAAATATCGTAAAATTCAATACAGAGGGGCTTTAATGCAGCCACACATAGTGTCGTATCATCAATCACAGATCATTCACAACTAAAATGTTTACATACCTCTTCATTTCTGAGTCCTAAAAATTTATTGTAATGCCCGGGGAAACCCACAAATCTGAAATGAGATTAGAACACTTGAAAGCGCTTGCTACAAAAAAATTCTTCAGAGAGGAGACCGACAGAAAGAATCCTTTTTCTTGACAAGTTATAGACCGTTCTCAAATTGATGCAAACGACAAAGATCTGCGCACTTCCGCCGAAATCTCGACCACAACCTCAGTCTGAAATGACGTGACACTGACAACCCCACGACAGTAGCTTCGGAGACGTTGCGTCAGACGTGACCATTGCTGAATCATGGATGGCGTCACGTCAGCCGGTTTCAGATCGAGGTTCTTGTTGAGATTTTGGCGAAGTGCGCAGATCTGCGAATTCGAGAATATAGTCTATTTTGTGTTCTTACCTTCCTTTAAAAAATGCTATGTAGAATATGGATGAGTAGAAGTTGACGAACTGGAAGATGAACACTTTGAATGTCAGCTGGTCTTCATACTCGGTCTGTGTACGATGCATCTCTGAAAATAAACAAAACATTTAACTCATCTGCCCCAGAGACCTGCAGACAGAACCTTCTGTTCAAAATTTCTCCCATCCTATGGTATTGATTGAAAAATATTTGAAGGACGGTTTTTCCTATCAACCATCTGAAGAATATTTCTTCAAATTCTTTCTCTTGGGAGTTGTTGGGGAAGGGACAATTTGCTGGGGTGGGGGCAATTGTCCATGGAGACTGTCCAAAAACTTACCCCACTGCGTGAGTTTCTCAGCTAATTTTTCATACACTTTTCCGAGCGACATAATAAGTATCAAGTTGACGACAGCCGCGGACAAACTTGCGATGGTCAGCGCACGACTTCGTAAGAGCGGGTTTTGAAAAAGTGGAATGCTGATGAGGACCCTGTACAAAATGACTGCAATGATGAACACCAGGACTAGAATCATCTGAAAGAGAGGAAGATATTTCTTTACTAGGCAACTCCAGTATGAATCTGAGTGTCCTAGCTCAAAGGGAATCTATAAGCAGCTAGCTATTATCAGTTCGGTCACTTTATCAGAGGTGGCACCACCAACTGACAGCACACAGATTTTGGCTCAAATGTTGATGTTTAGTGTCAGAGTTAGATTCTCCGATGGGTACTAGACAGATGCCAATCATAGGCCTATTGATGAAGTGTGGCAGTATTCATAAGCCTTTCCAGGGGAGGACGGATGGCACCAACGACTGCCCCAGGCCTGGTCTTTTAAGGCGAGCTAAAATGTGCATGCGCCTTGCAAACAACAGAATTTCTATTGTTTGCAAGGCACATGCACATTTTAGCTCGCCTTAAATGGCAAGGCCTGCTGCCCATATTTTTCTCCAGCTGAACTACCCATAGAGATCGAATTTGTATACGAAAACTCTCACATGGAGATACGCCGTAACTCACCATGATGATAATGCACGCTATCCCAGAGAGAATCCTGGGAAGTCGATCACGCTCTGGAAAGTGCGGCTCCTTGATTCCAGTGATTGGATTTTTCTCAAATGTTGGCGCCAGGGCGGTGTACTGGGGACGAGGTCTCTCCTCATCCTCTTCAAAGTCCAGACAGTCCCAGTGATGCGCCAAACTGGCCGTTTTTCTTTTCCAGTATTCCAGGAATGTTACGGCTGAAAACAACACCAAGAAGTGTGAGCCACTCCAGCATAAGCAGGCGCTTGTCGCAGGTGATCATCATTGGTCATCAGTTTACTCAGCTATTATCACTGCTATCCAGTACTATTGTCAACCTGCAGAGGCATACATTTCAGCTATAGATGCCTTGCAATGACGTAATCCTGGCGGCCATTCTGGAGGACACAGGGCACAGAGGTGTGAGCCGACCGTGACGTGACATGCACCACGCCATTATTTGGCGTAATGTCATTGGGGCATGCACGGCTCATTTCGCTGCACCTCTGCTGCATGTGTCCCCAGCATGGTGGCTTGTGACGTCATTTGCAAGGCCTCTCTTGTGTTGTAAGGCCATTAACCCTCTCCTCGGTTGCAACGAGTGCCTAATTTTGCTGGAGAGGGTCACAAAATGTAAATGATCTATAGAACACTTACCCCAGAATGCCACAAATATAGCATAGAAGACCGTCCCGGGGTTATCAAAAAGATAACCCACTTTTGCGTAGATGCAGACGTCGGAGAGATTCCAGTACATACAGCCGATGTCTTCGTCACATAACGGACACATCAAGAACGTGTTGTCCTTATCACAAGTCTCTCGTCTGGAAAAAGAACAACGTCAATCAAATGGGTTTAGCAGCAGCAGTTGCAGTCACTGATATGACACTACGGCAGCCGTATTGGAAATGGTGCACAACCAAACAACACTATGGCAGGCATATTGAAAATCGGTGCACAACCAAACAACACTGTGGCAGCCATCTTGGAATTCGGTGCACAACCAAACAAACTATGGCAGCCATATTGGAAGTTGGTGCACAACCAAACAAACTATGGCAGCCATATTGGAAGTTGGTGCACAACCAAAATCAATAAGGCTCTCTCTAAGATCCATAGCACTGTGTCCCCAAAATATGAAGTTGATTGACCAAGCAATACTCAAGTTACGGAGTGGAATGCAACATCAAAGATGGCCACCTGGTGGCCACGTTGGCACTAGAACAATGTACTCACCCTACAATATTCGTGTTGAATGTAAACACGCCATACAAGAAGACCAAGACACCTACGATGGATGCTGGGAGCAACCAGGCCGTGTAAAACCCTACAAAAGATGGGAAAGTTATCGTGAGGAAGGCTGAAGTTACAGCGGTTTCCATCATGGTTTGTGTCAAGCGGAGCAGTTGTGATAAACGCCATCTATTGTTAAACCATTCAAGGATTCTTACAAACCCTGTGAAAACCGCACCGCTCACTGGAAACTGCAGACCAATCCGCTGCCTCTGTCATCAACTGTTGCAGGCAAAATGCCCTGAAGATGAAACAACTGTAGAGATATTTACTCACCTAGCCAGCCAAAGTAGATACCAATTTTCTCCCCGAAGTATTCTCGTATATGATCAAGAGGCTGGTATTTGTTCCAACGTCCCCATTTGCCCCAGTACTCGTAAAGAATCTGACGGGGGTTCAGGGCCTCCGGGGCCGTGTAGCCATCTGGAAGCTTGAAAGGGCCCTAAAAACAGAATACATGTTGACATTCATTAATAGATGTTCTCGAATTCGCCGATCTGCACACTTCCGCCGAAATCACAACCAACCTCGACCTGAAACCAGCTGGCGTGACGCAATCCATGATTCAGCAATGGTCGACTCTGACGAAACGTCGTCGAAGTCACTGTCGTGGGGTTCTCTGCGTCACGTCATTCAGTATTACAGATCGGCGTGGTGGTTCCAATTTCAGCGGAAGTGCACAGATCTTTGTCGTTTACGTCAATTTGAGAATTGTCTATGCACGGCTCATTTCGCTGCGCCTCTGCAGCATGTGTCCTCCAGCATGGCGGCTTGTGACGTCATATGCAAAGCCTCTATTAAAATGCAAAGTACGGTACATGATGTATAAACAAACCTCATGCATTGGAAACGCCGCCTGAAACACCTCCTCCTCAAGCAGACGATCGATGCCGATCTCGGCACGTTTTTTCTTCCCATACACCGTCGTCTGTAATATCTCATTTGCAGCTTGGTGGCGCTGTGTTGGGCTGAAGTACGTCATATGATTGTCACTTCCAAGAAATCTGTAAGAGATTATGTTTTTTAGATATTTTTCTGATGCTACTGTTTGCTATGCCAAACAGCACGTTAATACAACGGAGCACCACCAAAGACAGCTCAATTCATCGTTTCCACGACATGACTCCGACAGTGTCCGCCATTGCTGACGTCGCCGTAATGACATAAAGCTTGTGGGCAAAATGCATTGCTGATGATGCAAAGCCGGTGGGCAAAACGCACAATGTCACAGAACGATGTAGGCCTGGGCCTACGTCATGGACACGATGAATAGGCAATTTTTGGCAAATTTAAGTACAGCAGAAGAAAACCAGAGTACCCGGGAGAATATCTGCACTGTCATAGACAGTGACACTCTCCACAACATGAATGTGTCCACCTGGTGATTGGACCCACAACCTCTGCGGTCACAGGCACTGCTGTTTCTACTGCACCACTCTGACCGACACTCTCACATGTTATTTATCATTCATTTGTTCCTACACCCTACCTGTCCAACTTCGACCTTCTGAACTGACACGTGTAATAATCCAGGGGCTGATTTGGCACTTCTATGGACATCATGTTTGGTATCTTTACCGTCGCCAAGATTCGGGCTGACCAGTTCACTGAAGGGTTCGGGTGGGCCTGAAAAATGAATTAGAAGCTGCCATTTAACATCAAATTTGGATAGTAGCTTTTTTAAAAAATATCATATTAATGGTGCAAGTGCCAACTCAGAGCATTATAGCTACTCTTCAAACAATACTGTGCAACTTGTAAGTAATGTAGGAGGTGACCGGAGCCCTCCAGAGATGGCACTGAGGAGAGATTGCCCTTTCTTCCACAATGAGCCGGGGTTGCACCGATGACCTCACTGGTGTCAAGTGCAGACATTTCCAGAATTCAAGGATACACAAATTAAGGGGTGGATTCACACCAAAACCAGATTCTGGTGTGTCCGCGCAAGCCCTATGGCTTCAACGCTTTTTCAATGACGTGTCCACAAAGAAATTGTACGCCATGCAGGTCCGCCCACAAGACTTCTGTGAGACACTTCATTGAAATAGCGTTGAATCCACTGGCTTGCATGAACCGCACCGCAAAACGCACCACGATCTGGTCTATTATGCTAACCATGACAGATGTGTCACTAACGTACCTGCAGTGGCGCCCTCATGCAGAGTTCCTCAGCATAGATGACCATGATCTCCCACGGAATGAAGAGTTTCACGTAGTGAATGATTTTCTTTTCGCTTTCGACGTCCTCCTGGAAGGGTTAAGAAAGACAGAAATTGGTAACAGGAATTTAGAATGGGTTTAGGGGAGACTGCAAAAAATGTGACATGTTACTGCTCAGGAAAAGGTTATTTTTGGAGAATTTTTTGTTTTCATTGAGGTTGATATTTCCCCCAATAAGGGCAATCAGTCGTGCTTATTGCCAAAAGATGGCAGCAAAGTTCTAGCGGACCAATACAACAGAAAATTCTCCTGATTGGTGCTCAATCAAGTATGAATGGGTCCGCTAGGATTGAATTGGGCCATAGTGACACCTATTGGTCAACTCACTGACAGCTACTTTTTTTTCAATTTGGCACTTGTGTGTTACATTAGTCAGCTCACTCTTGTCGATTTCAAAACCGTTCTACAAACAGGAGTTGGTTAAATTTCCCCTCGTATCCTTTGCCTGATAAAGAAGATAAGTTAATTTGTCTCTCAAAATAGTCTATATTGACTCGGGGCTGTCCCCTAGGACACTGTCATATGGAAACAAGCCACAGATACATAAAATGGAATTGCAGATGGGGACTATTTCTGTTGGTTTATTGGGAAATCAAAGACGCTGAAGTATACAGAGTATTACGTGATAGACATTCCTCTGATACTGAAAGCAAATTTATTTCATACCCAAAGATGCTTAAAAACCTATTCATCTAAACAAGTAATCGTGAAAGTCCTTCATCACCTTCAAACCCATACATCTGAAGATAAGGGATAAAGGGCCGGTCTTCAGCCACCGTATGCATGGGTCGGACTTCAGCCACACTTTCATTAAAGTCAGACTTCTCAATGCTTCAAGCAAAGAGAAAGTCTAACTTAAGCTATACTTTAGGTTATAGTCTGACCCGTGCATACGACCCAAAGTTTCATTGCTTCAAACTCATTCATGTGGACAACAAAACACTGATTACTCCACTAAATTCACAGTTAGTGACAAACATGCAACACAAGAAGGGTCTTTGGGGCACTGGCAGGGACATCCACTTTTATATGAATGGTAAAACCGGGACTCTGATGTCTGACCCTCTGCGATGGTAAGCTTTTTCTGGGCCACACTGTATATCAGCCAACAGCAACGACAACACACCATACATCCAACCATCAAGGAAAACCGACAACGTTGGGGATTTTGTGGAAGGCAGAGACTTCGAGGTTTGCAAGGTGATGCGGACCGTGTAGGGAGATACTGGGGAAGGCGTCAGACACGTAGGGGTAAGGGGTCACACACATAATTTCTAACAACATCTGCATATCTGTTGAAAACAACACACGGTTAGTTTACAAACATTTCATCTACGAGTGCTCTAATAATCCAACATTTTTACAATTTAACAACTGCAAGGCAAACATGAAGGCTTCTCATTTCATCCAATCAGAAACTAGCTTTCATTTTGAAAAACTAATGCTGTACAGTAAAAGCACTACTGTAAACCCCCAAATTTTTGCAGTTCTCCAGCTCAGCACTCTCAATTTCCCCAATAAGAAAATGCAGACACCCCAAAAAAGTAGTACCAAATCATTTCTAGCAATCCACCCCAGACCCCTGGATAAGTTGAGATGCCTACATGATAACACATGACAATCTATGTTTCCATGGCAACAGAATTACAACTTTTTATCACCAGCTGATACGTTTTTCTTAAATAATTTTTTCGTCGTTCATAGATCTTTTTCTCAATGGTGCGATGATGGACGCCGTACAAGAGTTAAGCGGTTACTATATGAATCGGATGATGCATTGTGGGTACCGGTAACAATCAATGAACGGGCAGGAATAGTCGGCTACTGCCGGAAAGACGGGGTTTTGGTGCGTTTGGTATTGGTGGAAGTACCGCTATTATTGGTACAAAGTCCCTTTAACATCGCAATAATGGACAGATACTCTACCGAACCCGAGGCTTTTATCTTGGCTAAGCAAGTAGCCCACGCATGGATGTATATCAATAAACTGATCCCCAGACGAAAACAAAAGACGTTGCCCACCAAACAAAAGTCTAAGTCACCATGGACACCAGTTTTTTTCTCTCCAATATTTGCCTGACCAGTGTTTGCTTGTTAGCTTGCTAAAACAGTGTAGGCTCCAGGAAATACTTCAAGATTAAGCAGGTTGGAGCCGTGGCTTCTGCTTCGTTGTTTGGGAATTTTGTTGTAGCTTTTTGGAATGTTACTCAACTGGAAAAGCTGGTGATAGAAAATTGCTTTCCAAAACCATAGCTTTAAGGAATGTCAAAATCCATTGTTGCCTTTTCTTCATAGTTTTCATGGTTGACAGTATAGAGGATCTTCATGTGACGTCACATTTCCATGACGACATGATGCCGCCATATTGGCCGTCAAAATATCAAGCGACATCATGGCATGAACACAGCATCAACAGATAGATCGTGACGTCAAAATTCACGACGTGATAGTTTTGACGTCATCGTGGCCATTTGTGGCCAACATGGCCGATTCTTTGCAGTCACTTGACCGTTGTGACGTCGGTGAAGAAACTCTATTGATTGTTGACTCATAATTGATTGATTGATCAAAAATTGATTGATCAAAGGGTGATAGTAAGGTGATTAGAAATCAATCTGATTGATTCATTCATTAATTCAACAACAAAACAAAGGAAACTGAACTACGACATTCCTTTTTTTACGTACAACTATTTCCTTACAATCATATCATCAGGTGTGTTAACAAAATACACAATAGTCATCACAATCATGGACAATCAAAACCCAGCAGACGTCATTGATAAACAGCTTCAATTTCTTCCAATTCATCCCCGTGGAGGGTAGCAATAATCCGAAGTAACGGTACTGAAACCCCACCCCGGCCAAACATAAATGTCAATACCCAGGGGTGGATCCAGGAGTTGGGAAAAGAGGGGGCGCCCTGAGCTAGGAACATTGAAATTTGCACCAAATTCCAGAATTTCACGGTTTATTTTACACAGATTTGTCGGCCAAAAGGGTTGGCGCGTGCCAGGGCACCCCCCTCTGGATCCGCACCTGCCATCAACAACTGCATCAGAACGTGGATTCTGAAGCTTTCCTGAGATTTATGCAAGAATGCTCTGCACATTTTTAACGCGACTGCCATCTACTTCTAAAAACACGGGGAGAAAGCTTGCGTAGTGGTTGAGTGTCGGACTTGAGACCAAGAGGTCACGGGTTCGATTCCTGGCCAAGTCGTCACTTTGTCCTCTCAACTGGTGGGTGATTTCAAAGTTGGTGTTAACATGGTGTTTACAATGCTTTATTGTATTGCAAACACTGTGTTAACACCAACTTTGAAATCATCCATGAATGAGCTGCTCCTTGAGTTCTCCAGAAAGTTTTTTTTTGGGGGGGGGGGTAACAATTTGAAGCACTTTTAGACTGTAAAACAGTGGAAAGCACTGCAAGCTTCATATTATCAAAGTACACATGATTGATGTTCAACATTCAATCTCGGATACATCACGGGGTTTGATTGTCCATGAGCTGTCACGCCGACTAAACATGGCGAGTACCTCTATGCCGATAGCCTGTGGAACAAATATGGATGAAAGATTAGTAAAAAAATTCACTTTAGATGTTCTTCACCCGTCAGAGATTGTTGGCACAGAAAGTTGGAATAAATTTCTCGGCAATGGGCTCTCGTCTCAAACGTTTTTTCTCCATTTTTCTCCATAGACAAATATCAGGCTAAGGACTTCTCCAAGCAAAAATCTCAACAAATCAGTTCAAAAGGGAATATACTGTTGCAAAAACTGGTTCCTGGTTCATCACAACAGGGCTGAAATTGCATGACAGCACATGGAACCAGTCTGCTCAGGTGACATCAAGAGTCAAGTCATAAATTGATGACGATTTCTATAGGGCGTGGTTTTTCAGATGAGGGTCAAAATCTGCCAACAGTCTCTGAAGGGGTTAGAAAAATGGAAAGAACACGTCCCAGGGTCACGAGAAATGAATCAGAGGGGAGTAAGAATGCAAGTCAACACGAAAAGCAAGTTATTATGAGAGAAAATGATAAGGGATCATCGAAAAATTGCTCACTGTCAAAAAAAGAAAGATTTGCAAATTTTGAGGTTTTCGAAACGAGTAGACATGAAAGGTGTACCACACATCAAGAAGTCGGCCTATTCAATCTTTGAGAGGGAACCTGAAAGCAATTCTTTCTTTTTTTGCACCAATTTTTAGACAATCCCTTAAATTCCCTTAACCTTCTTTTTAACTGTGTAAGAAATTTGAGAAAATTCCTGAAAAAGAATGGGTAAGCAATGTATCAAATTGAAAACATGCTAAGTTATCGAAAACTTGGCAAAGATCAAGTAGAAATTGAATAATAAATTGAATAATTCAAAAGCATTATCTGTAAAATGTTCCACAGAGTGGTTCCTGTGGGCCAGGAGAAGTTAGTAGTTATGATTTCCCCACAACATACAGAGGGGTACCTCAACACCAGGTTTGGTGAATCTAGGTCACATAAATTAGTGGCAACAGGAGTTTTGTTCGGTGTTTGAATGTCAAGTATTTTATATTTTAATGTTTTCTTGAATCTGCATTAACACAAAAGTTTGTGAAGGACATAAGAAATGTCTGCCAAGATCTAGTGATTCATGATTTTGTGACTAAAGCTGAAGAAGCAGCAATGAGGAACGTGCAGAACTACCGCCACTAGGAGGCGCTGTGAGCGGTTGTACCTTTTTTCGACGTCTCACCCGTGTTGCATTGCGTCAAGGACGTCGTGACGGGACGACATTGCATTGCTTTGGTCTGTTTTTGACGTCTTCGGTACAACCGCTCATAGCACCGACCTTTCGGGATAGAAAAGTTGTGCAAGTTCCCCATACTTAGAGAAGAAATAATTGATGATTCAGCAAATTATGTTCCATAACCAAACGGCTGGGGCCGTGACGAAAACAAGCTTACCGACTTTATAAGGGCAGGATCTGACTCTGTGTATTGTGAACTCTGGGTATATTGCAGACGATGTGAATAAATGTGACCCGTGCCAGCAAAATGAGTTGGAATGCGCACAGCAGAAGACCCAAGGTGAACCAACGGTTTGTTGATTTCAGCATTGTCTACCCACTTTGTTCATTTCTGTAATGGTTATCTTGGGTCTTCTTTCCACAATTCTACCGACTCATTTTGCTGTCACGGGTCACAAATGATTGTGTTGGGTTACAAGAGTCAAATACTGAATTCACTCTTCCCTTTAGCAGGGGATGAATGTGAATCTGACAATGTGACAATGATATCTCCCTTGATATGCTGGGATTCTCACATTCAGTCAAAGATGGGGGGAACTCAGATATGAAAGAATTCAAAACGATGAGTTAAAAACCTGAAAAATGTACACCAGTAATGGTCGTATTCCACTTATAGACTATTTGCGGTGCAGTGTTGGATTTTCTGCATGTACAGAGTTTGTGTCCATTCTGGCTGTGGCAACAGGTTTGTCATTCTGGGGCAGGTTGTTGAAAGCAGCCTTTGCTGTTCGAACTGATGAAGTTAACTCTAAGATAAAGTTAACACCTTGGTAATGTTAACTCTAAGATAAAGTCAACACTGAGGTAAAGTTAACTCTAAGATAAAGTTAACCTCTAGGTAAAGTTAACTCTAAGATGAAGTTAACACCGAAGTAAAGTTAACTCTAAGATAAAGTTAACACCTAGCTAAAGTTAACTCTAACATAAAGTTAACACCTTGGTAAAGTTAACTCTAACATAAAGTTATCACCTAGGTAAAGTTAACTCTAAGATAACGTTAACACCAAGGTGATGCCAATGCTGTCTCCAACAACCCAGCCCAGAACTTACAAGTGACTGATGTACGAAGTTTTATAAAAGGGCAGGAGGAAAACATGTCCAAAAGTGAACCAGTATTAAATTGAGAAAGATAATTATCATCGGCAGTTCAAATTTTGAAAGATTATGATGGGAACGATGCATGCATGAAACGCCTCTACCTATCACCCATTACCTTCTTGCGTTTCTCGTATAATTTTCTCTGCGACTTTTCGGAGTCAAAAGAAACATGTCAATAGAATGAATACATGTCCTCTTTTGTGATTTTATATTTGGAGTCATAGGCCTATATTTTCTTGATTGCACACTGAGTCCAGTTTCCTAATATACCCAGTAATGTGGGTCGTAACTTGTGTACATCATGAGGTATGCCCAGGCGGACGTACAGGACATCACATATTTCTTGCCCAGCATCCCGAATGAAAAAAGCCCCTCTTAGCTTCAAGCACATTGACTTTTAGAAAAAAAACTCAAAACATGCCCTCGATTGCAATAAAAAGGTGTGCACTAAACATGGACAAAATGACAAAATAACATTCATGACATGATTAATTGGAAAAAAATTAGTATTCCTCTTTGAACGAAAACTGTAAAAACTTCGGAAAATCAACTCCCAATTTCCTTACATACCTCTTCCATTTCCAAGCCTCCTCGCCGCAGATTGTTTAAGAACTTGTTGCGCCATAAGTTGTGTTTTTCTTCCATCGTCTTTAATCTCTTTTGCCCAGGTTGCTGTAGCTGTTGAGGCGGAGGTTTATTGTCTGTTCCAAGTTCTTCTTCCCATACTAAAACAAAATCTGGAACGAAAAAAAGAGTGGAAAACATCAGTGAACAGAAAATAGGGGGTCTGGTCATGGAATCATGGTTTTGATTGAAGAGTGTTGTGCATGATACATTCATTATGGACCATTCTCAAATTAGCAGATCTGTGCACTTCCACCGAAATCTCAACCAAAACCTCGATCTGAAACCGCCTGACCTGACGCCATCCATGATTCAGCAATGGTCGAGTCTGATTTTTGTCTGTTTTTCAGATACGTGTTTCTTGAAGCCCGTCAATTCGTAGGTGTGACCGCAAAAAACACTGGGATTTTATGTAGTGTAACCACGGCTAAAATTATAGGCCTACTCACCAGTGGCACTAATTACAAATGGGTTAACTTGTCTTATTGAACTAATACCACAGTACATAAAGTTAGCATCTCATGCACGGGTCTCCCTAACAACTCATCTCTCCAAATACACCAAATACTTGGCAACCAGCCGGGAGTGGTTGCCAAGCAACCATTCCTTCACATCGCTCTCAAGTGGTCTGGTAACCTCCTCCTGCAACGCAGTCAACATTTCTGAGAATTTGTGGCTCAAGCCTTCGCTCGCTGTTTTTCACTACGTACCAGGCGCGGATCCAGAAAGGGGCGCACCAATCTGTAAAATCGACCGTGAAATTCTGGAATTGGGCGCAAATTTCAATGTATAGCACAGGGCGCCCCCTCTTTTCCCAAATCTTGGATCCGCCCCTGCGTACAGAGAGTCAACTTTGAAATATTTTGCCACATCTGATGGCCAGTGATGAAGACATGTTATCATCCACATTGAAACTATAAATCAATATGAGCGATCCAAATGCCATGGGAATGTGCCCCTCCATCATGTCAACTAAGTGATGAACTTGAATCTTATAGATCAAGCTTCACCACTGTACCACAAGATGGCGGCATCGGTACAACACTTGAACACTGCAGCTGACTGGACTCTCACCTTCAACTCTACCACACAGACATTTCATCAAGAATAACAAACATGAGATAGGTGGCGCCGGTGGAAATCCAAAACGACAATTAATCCCGGGGATCGATTAGGCCTATAATAATATTGATTCAAAGCAATGGCTTCATCATATTGTACAGCATTATCATAACGGGTGTGAGCGAGGCCTATACAAAACGACCTCAAGTACTGTCGAGCATTGCATGTAATGTTACTGGTATAGATTTTTCAATTTACACAGATGGCGAGAGAATTAATTGAGCAGACGTATTACATTGTTTGTGTGTTCGATGGAACACCGATTTCTATTGCTGAATTGAATGTACGCTATTGTTGTATACATGAAGGAATTTTTCCTTTGAAAGGCAGGGATGTTATTCACCACATTTCAATAGAAATTCTGTATCAGTAATTTCACTGGTCGTATCTTTCATCTTTATTCAATTTCATTCCTTTTTTATTGAAAAAAAGAATTGAGTTAAGAGCTGAGTGGCGAATATAGCATTTGGCTCAAAAAGGTTCTTCACGTGACGACACATTTCCATGACGACATGATGCCGCCATATTGGCCGTCAAAATGTCAAGTGACATCACGGCATGAACACAGCATCAACACACAGATCGTGATGTCAAAATGTCATGATAGGCTTGGCGTCATCACCGGCCATTTGACGACAACATGGCCGATTCGTTGCAGTCATGTGACCGTTGTGATGTGATGCAGTGAAGAATTCTACAGACAATATTGGGTGAATAAAAAATATACAACAGGAGGAAACCAGAGTGCCGGGAGAAAACCTGCATTGTCAAAGAAAGTCTCCATCTCCCAAGATGGCGACATCTCCTAAAGTCGTCATCTCCCAAGTCCCAAGAATGGGACCGACTGGGGTTCGAACCTGGAACCTCAGCCGTGACAGGCATTGATGCTTCCACTGCACCACTCTGACAGCACTCCATCCTGTCCCTGACCTCCTAGGAAGAAGGGTCGTAACTCTGCCCCGTTCAAATCTGGAGCAACCATAAGCTCTCATGTACGAGATGATGAATCGGCTAAATCATGCAGCAATTTGGTTGTTACAGTTAATAACAATGTCCGCTGATTGCAAAACGCAACAGATGTGAAAAAATAACCAAGTACCCTCAACCATGGTATGCAATCACTGAGTTCACCCACACATAATAGAAGGACTGCCATCTATGTGAATTGGCCCAATATGAATTCACTGTGGGGTACTTTATTCCATTACAAAATGTATTATTGATAGAAAGGTATCGGCGGCTATATCAGCAAATAAATGGTTACAAAATACAGCCGAGAAACCTTCCTGGGGAACTCAACGAGCAGCTCATCCAGCGCATCACGTTATCCTTTCAGACCAGTTGAGAATACAAAGAACTGATGGAGAAACCAAAGGCTTCTTATGCTGATGTCAGGTCAACCTGGCATCTGAGCCACGACTGCATGGAACTAAATCAGTCGCCGATACAGTGTGACATGACTGCAGTCGCATCTCATCTGCGACAATTGGCATCAGTTCGCGATCAAAAAGATCATGAATCGCAGGAGTTTAATGCAGGCAATCGTAGGTGCAACCTGACAACAGTATTAGACACAAGTCCATTTCTTCTAAGGCCCTAACCGCAGAAGTTTTCTCACAGAAGTTGGCTCACAATGGGTAATTCAGTATTGCTTGTTTCCCTACGGCTGACCAATGACACAAACAACAGCTGAGTTTCAAAGTAAGCCAACTCACATGAGACAAGACTCTGCCATGGATAGGCACCTTCATGCTCCACAACTGTGATGAGAACGCACAGCATCCGCAGACTCCCTGAACGCCGGAAACCTTCACTCACCCCACCATCACCACGGATACAACAGCCAAGATCCAGAAAAAGTTAAAAGGTTTTCTTTCTGTGGCGTAATATTGGCTTAGCAAATTGGATGAAACCATTACAGGAATTGTGGAGACATCATTGATAATAGGGTCTAATTACTTCATGTTGGATCCACCAACATCTTCTAGAAGCTAACATAACATTTCCAAGTGATTTTTTCACCATGAAGAATGTAGAATGTAGAAAGTGCTTACCTATCCTTCTCTGGCCATCTTTGAAGAAACATGATTTTTCATCCTTGCTCCTGGCGTCGAAGCTGATTCCTCCCTCCTCCTCATCACTCTGCAAAAATTAAAATAAAATGTTGAAAATATGATAAGAAATTGGACAACAGTATTAAGCCTCTGACATCATATGGCGAGAACTGTTAGATCGCCATCGTTGTTGGAAAAGTGTAAACCCGAAGCCAGTTTTCGTATACAAGGTCCTCAAAGGGTCCAGGGGGTTGACTTAGCCACACTTTCATTAACCCGTTAACTGGGTAGGACGTCATGTTACGTCATTACCAAATCCAGGGAATCCCTGGAAATACCCAAGGACTGTTGTAAGTAGGCCTACGGCTTGCAAGGAAATGGGGCATCACAGAGCGTAGAAAGTGATCACGCCTGGAACCTAGTGTGTCAATGCCTTTTTTTCGCCTGAAAAAATTTCCACAGTTATATGGATTGAAGTCTGACTTTTCTCAATGCTTAAAGAAAAGAGAAAGCTGTACTTCAGGCTAAAGTTCGACCCAAGGATACGGCCCTTAGTCTAGGTGGAATGTCATGTACCTTTTCTTTCCCCCTGATCACAACAGTAACCAGTGGGTCTATGTCACTTTCAGAGCCAGAACTCATGGTGAAATGGAAACGCTGCAAACAGCCAAAGGTTGAGGAAGGACAAGGGTTAGATCCACAAGCAACTGCACAACATTGCACTCCACTGAAAATCAGGGGCCTTTTCAGATAAGGTCCTCCATAACATATACAGATATACAAAATCTTTTGTTAGGCCCAGTTCACATAGAGGTATTTATGAAGTTTTCATGGTCATGAACCCTTTATTAGGCCATTGTTCGCCAGTGTGTCTGTATACCTCTATGTCAACTCAGCCCTAAGCCCACGAGGTCAAATTTCTGATCATATTTTTTTGAATAAGCAAATTCAAGGCTCATAGCTTTCAAACAATTCCCAAGGTGTATAAGCCCATATTCAGTAATTCAGAAAATCTGATCAAAAATTTGACCATGTTGACTGAACAGGCTCAAGGCTGACAATGAACAATAGGTTGCCCACAAATGAACAATAGCATGACACATCAAGTTACGAGGTTTTGTGAACAGTTCCCAGAAGTCCGATTCAACCCCTCAGGGGATATGGACGACAACACGGACACGCTGACATAGAGAGAGATGAAATTGATGAAGTATTTCATTTCATATTGAAATTGACAGCTCATACGTCAGAATCCAGGAACGACTGCCGAGTAGATTTCATTCCATTTGTGTCTGACAGAAAATGAATTTTACCACGAATAAAGGATTCAAAGTTATGTTGTTATTCGTAAACTTTGTTATTCAATACTTTTCGAAATATTTTTTTGCGCAATTGGCCTAAACGATCTGCTGGTTTCAGCAATCTAGCCGTGGTTACACCTATGAAATGCCGGGCTTCAAGAAACCCGTGTTTGAAAAACACGGGTTTTTGAAACATGGCAAGCTCGCCGTGCTTTTCCAAATTCCCGTATTCCTGGTTGCAGACACATAGAATGAATGTCAGTATTTGGCCACGCCCATCCAGGGGTGCATGGTCAGTAGAAAAACCCAATGGATTTCTAAAAGGGTTAAAGCCAAGAATCTCACTTACATATACGTAACCGAAGAGTTTGATTTTATAGCACTTTAGGAATATGACACCAAAAGAACAACAATGCCAATAAAAAACCAGATCTATCGACACCAATCTCACCGACCCGTATCAATAATCAATTTATTGATCAGTTCTCCCAATCAGATTGATCTAAAATCAATAAACTGAAGCTTAATTGATTGCATACGATATCCGCTAAACACCCCGTGGGTCGACAACGTAAATCTGTTGGTGAATATAACGATCAACTTTTGACTTCACAAGGGAGGCATCCATTCGATGACAGCAAACTTCGGGTGAATTTAGTGGACCAGGGACCATAAAGGCATACACACACCAAAACCGGTTTCTGGTGCATTTGCTGTCCGGTTTCTGAAGTCATTGGCTTCAACGCTATCTGAATGAAGTGTCAACACAGAAATCATGCAGTATGTGATTTCTCCGTTTATGGTAACGTTGGAGCCACTTGCTTGTGGGAACCATGCCGCAAAATGCATGAGAATCCGGTTTTGGTGTGAACATGCCTTTTGGGTTTCAGAATGAGAAATTTTGCTCATTCCCTTGTATATTTTAAACATGTAGGTAAACTGTTGTCATTTTTGTGGCAACCTATTCTTTCCCTATGCCAGAGAAAAATTTGCACATTCATGCAGATATGAAGGCATTTTTTATAAGGACCCTAGGCCCATATTCACATAAGAAGCTGGAGAGTGTTAATATCAAATTTTGTTTGATAAAATACAGGCGGTACTTAGACTGAAGTTTTTCTAATATGAACCAAGGGTTATAATAGACCCATTGCTATTGTATTTGAATTTTCAAAATGTTGTTCCCAGGTCATAAAACAGCTGTTTCCCCTTCACAGCAGTCGTTCACACATTTCGAGTCAGAAATGGTTGTTATATGACAAATAAAGTCATTTTCCATTTAATTTATAGAACATGATTTCACTTGACATGGAATAAACCAGGCAGTGGGTGTGATACAGTGTTACAGGGGATCAATTCAGTAATGACGTCACAGCACAAAGTCCCTCCTGTTGACAACCCCCTGTAGACATCTGTCATGAGGACATTTCCCTGTTAAGGATGCTCAATGCAATTTCATGCAATATTGAATTGAAAAATTATATATATACACTTCGGTTCAGCAACACTGCACATCATTTACACTTACAGAGTCTTTGGCCTTTTCATAATACAAGGTCAAGGTCGTTGGCCTTTTTATTACAAAGTCAAGGTCATTGGCCTTTTTATAATACAAGGTCAAGGTCATTGGCCTTTTATTACAAGGTCAAGGTCATTGGCCTTTTTATTACAAAGTCAAGGTCATTGGCCTTTTTATAATACAAGGTCAAGGTCATTGGCCTTTTTATTACAAGGTCGGGGTCATTGATCTTTTTATAATACATTGAAACAACAATGTAATGACAACAGTTTACTCAACGACATGACATGCAAAAACGTGGTTACCGACAACATCAAAATTTCATGAAACTAATTTGAATTCAGTTGTGAGTAGTGTGACAAAATTCATTTCATGGATGGATAAAAGTATGTCAGGGAGAGAAACGTGAGTGGTGTTCAAGGCTAATAGATATACATCTACATCTATAATATATTTTCTCATGTCGGTAAATTGTCATTCTCGGATGTTCTACACTGTGAACTCCATCTATTTTGTGGTCATACATAGGTAAGGGAGTTATTAGCTTTAGAATTGAGGAGAAAGAACATTCAGAATGAAAACTCAAAATTTCATTTTGAACGATTCATTCCGAAAACTTTTATGAATTTCATATGCTCACAAAAACCAAGGAATTTACAATACCGTAATCTTTGCCACTGTCTGCAAAAAACCAACAGATGATGCCAGATATTGATATTGCCTAAAGATGTCCTCAAATGTAGAAGGAAACTGTCGGCTCCACTCAAGTTGAACCACTCACATCTCTCCATGGCTGGGAAAGGGCTTCACAGATTGTGGACAAGAGAACTTGGAGCAGGAATAGTCAGGATGGGTTCGTGTCTCGTTGAAACGTTCACACAGAAAAGATAGAATGGATTATGATTGATCTGAACTGAATGAAAAATAACCTCTGTCACAAACAGGATTCAAACAAACTTCACTTATTGGATTGACTAAAGGCAATATATTGTTCTTTCAATGGATTGTAACTGGTTGCTTCACAACAAACTTTGTCGGAAAAGATTCTCGTTGGCTGCTGATTCAAACAATATCAGCCCAACTGGGTACCTGATCCACCACGTGATAATATATAGGAAGTCAACTTCAAGCATTTCGCAAATTTTCGACCCGTTCCAATTTTCAACCCGTTTTCGATAAATTCCAGCTTTGTCAAGCTGGAACTTATCAGTAGAGCTACCAAAAGTGTAAATCCACCACATGAATTCTCATTGGCTAATCCAAAACACTATCCCAGGCATGCTGGATTTTCATTGGACGATGCAACAGAGGTTAATGCAGATTTTCGGTGAGATGGAGTCATTTGAATATGGAACTTTTTGAAAAATATGTGATATATAAATGAGATGTTGAAGATAGAACGGGAGATCCTAGAAGCTAGAAGAAAAAGAGCATCATTTTAGCAATCTATGCAGATGAACGAAAAATAACTTTCTGAAAGTTCAAAATAACTTAATCTTTATTTAACATGTATTACTTACTAGATATGCTTCATTGTAAAACCCCTGCACAACGATATTCATAATAACACTTAGTGCAAATTACTGTGGCAGAAAGTGCAAGTGGAAACTATGGAATTGGTGCCTTAAGCCAGCAGCACACCGGGCAATATGGCAAGCAATCGTCTCGCCAGCCACGGAAGACTAGGCGGTATCGGTTTTACTACTGCTTGATAACGGGCGAGCGTCGCTGGCGAGAAGATTCCACGCATCGCTGTCCAACTCGCGCCTGGCGTCAACAGCAGATTTAGCTCGCTGGCGATCAGATCACTAGCGATATCGCCTGGTGTGCTGCTGGCTTTGCATAATGCTAAGAAATGACTCAACTGGCACCAACTCAATCTTTCATGTGATTTCTAATGCTTATGATACAGGGATTTGCCATTGCTCATATGGTCCTAAGAACTTTTTTACTAACCTTGGCTTTGTCAAGGTTTGGGAAGTGCCACACCTGGTTTTATCAGCAGGGGGTGGACGTTTTATATCAGGATGCCAAAATGTAGGCAGGATCAACAGGTAAAGGAAACCCAGAGTAGTTTTATAACTACATGTGATCTGTAAGCCCGAGCATTGGCCAAATTTAGGACTAGGGAGATTTGTTCATAAAGAATCTGGGTGTTTTTCACAAAGAAATTCTAAGCAATGGTAAACTCCGTCATCTCAAAAAATACATTGATCAAGTAGGCTAATGAATAGACTACATAGCTGTGTATATGAATGGTCAGCAAAAAATAACACTACTGTAAAAACTCTAAATTCATTTATGAGAGAAAACACCTACAGCATTAAAGATGACATTTTTTGCTAAAAAATACAACATCAGTTATCAAAGGTCTCTAGATGGCAAAAACACCAATAATGCAAAATGAGCAATTTGAAAAAAATTGAAAAATTACAGTTCAAAACATGCCTATATTTTAGACTTAGAATATTAAAAAGTTGCAATATACACTGATAAACTAGAAAATGTGTGGTGGTCTAGGAAAACCCATCTGATGTCGCTGAATGATCAACAAGTGCTGTCAGATTACCTGTGCATTGATCTGCTACTGCTGTTAAAAAGTACATTTCAGCTAATGAAATGTACAGGTTCACCAAGGCCATTGACACTATTCCCAAATGCGACATCCGACGGGTTTTCCTTGACTGCCTAACAGATATTCAAAAAGGTGCAAAAAGGCCTGAAATTGGGTGGGCGATAATTGCATACGGGGTGTCGCAAAATTCTGGTGCACCGAACTGATGGGTACATGTGTCGTTGTTAGGGGTAAGACTCAAGTTTCCCCAGTGGCCAAACATTCTATGCTAAAAATCATTAAAAAGAAAAAATAGAGACCTAGAAAATAAATAGAAGAAATTCTAAAGTAGATTTCAAGAGAGCTAGACGTTTATGCGCAAGTGCTTCAAACTGTGAATAAATATAAACAGATCGAAAAATCAAATAATATATTCAAAGTAATATGAAATTATTTGTGAAAATCTATCGTCAACAGATTGTGAATCAAGTCAAGTATCAGAGTCATGTTTTTTCCATAACGGTTGGGTGTTTGCCAATAAAATGCTGGCGGTCAGAAATTTAGGGGCTGGGCCCATTCCACACAGCTGCCACTGCAGTTATGCCTATCAAAATGTTATGAAAACCCACATGCCTTTTCGCATTCCATATTCAGTTGATTTTTGAAGCATATTAATCTTATGGGCTCTCGTAAAATGTGCAAAACTGCTGTTAGCCTAAGAATCCATTCACGCGATTTTTGAGCGGTGCAATGCCGGATCCTTTGCCTGTGACCATCACCGCGGAAACAAACAATGCTTTCGAGCGTCTGCTGCTCGAAAATCACGTGAATGGACAGCCAGCCTCAGCGTTGCGTCAGACTCGACCATTGCTCAATATGGATAGCGTCATGTCAGCTGGTTTCAGATCGAGGTTCTGGTTGAGATTTCGGTGGAAGCGCGCAGATCTGTGAATTCGAGAATCTTCTATAGACCGTGGCTATTTGGAGGATTTAGGGACATCAGGGACATGATGGATTGGGACACGAGACCTTGGCTAGGTCGTTCCTTGAAGCCCTTGGTAATTTTAAAGGGGAAAATCTGTACAAATCCTTGGTCATATAAGTTCAGTCCTTGGCTGCATGAATGTCTCAATGACACTGTTATCCACGTTGTTATTTATAGCATGTATTCCCTCCGAGGGAATCATTTTGCCGTAATAGGTCATGTCCACCCCGGGGGACTCATGCAGAATCGAGTTTGGATAAATAATAAATTTATTTCTGAGCATCGTTGTGGCTATCGGTGCTGTATATGATGTGCTGTGTGTCAATCCGACGACAGACGAAGACACATATTTTACATATAATAAAACAATGGGATTGATAACGGCGGAACATTATGAACATCTTAGATAGGGTTTGGTGTTAGCTTCAGAAAATGTATCGGATATAAGATTAAAATGTGTTACATCACAAAACACAGCAATAACGCCTTCACTTCTATAGGTTTCCATAGCGATTTCATCGCCAAAGAATCAGGAAACGGAGTTGGTTCCAATGCCAACAGTCAGATACATGCAACTCTGAACATCTTGGACAGGCAGGACAAAAGGTTCAGAAACTTCTTTGCAAGAACTGTATATTCAAGCCACATCAACCTACACTGTACCAACGATCATTGACAAAACAACTTAAAACTGATCCCCATCCTTTATGTAAGAGAAGCAACCAACATGTGTCATGTGAATCCTTTTTGTGAGAGTGCCTACGGATGCTCCAATGTCTCCGAAAGCAACACTTAAAGGAGTTGTGATGTTCTACATGCTGTCAATGTCACCAGACCAAACAGCCCCGTTCAAGCGAGCAGACATTCCTGCTGTACTTCAACAGCCATGACACTCAATCCTGCAGATCCCTCTGGTACAAAGTGAATGACGCACCATATTCCAGGGAATACCCAAACGTAAAACTTTGCGACAAACTATTCCCTTTAAATTCCTCATGTTACTGAGCTAACCTGCGTGTAGGTGTTGGCAAAGGCCTTTCTTCTTGAAGCTCTCGTGATAAAGGTTATAGGAACTAAGTCTGCGGAGGCTGGCAGATAATGTTACTGAGATCAATGATACTTTTTAATACTTCACATTAGTGCTTACTTGTGATCGCTTCTAATGTCATATTCTCCACTAAGCTCTGGATTCAAAATCTGATTTGCAGTCAAAAATGTGTCGTTTGATAGAAGATTGAATTGAGAGATTAGTGACAAATACGTCATAGCTCTAAAGATGAATTTCACGAGCAGCCATCTTGCCAAAATAAGGTCGTCACCATGGCAATTTTCTTCCAGCGTGACAGATGATTGGTTCTCCCATCCCCAGTGGGGGAATCCCCATGGTGATGACCTAATTTTGCCAAGATGGCTGCTAACGAAACTCATCTTGATCACCTGCGACAACCGCCTGCTTTTGCTGTAGAGGGTCAGAAATGGTTAAAAAGCAATAAAAATTGCACGTTCTTTAATCAAATCATGATGAATTCCACCTCCACTGGTCCACACAATGCATGGTGACAGTTACCATGGTTACGATTTTTTCTCTCAAGGCAATTTTATCAAATATTGATATTGTCAATTTCAAGCAGTAACTAACCTAATCACGTTATAAGGATCGCGAAGAGAATCAAATGATATGTTATTTGATGCTTATCTGTCTAATCATTGTTTTTTTATTCCTTTGTGATACCAAGTGAATTTTGTTGAAAAAATTTCTGAGTCGAGAATCGTGAGTTTTAACCTTACGGGTGTACCCAGGGGGTCGGGGTGCAAAAGCCCCCTTTGGCGAACGTGCCCTCACACTCAAAGCAGCTTAACGCGTAGTGGACTTTCCACTCACCGGAAAATGCCCCCCCCCCCNTGATTCAGTGACCTTCCCCTCACAATAGTTGAAAATTCAAGCACTGCACAGATGTTACCAACAGCTTTAGAAATCCACGTACAGCGGAGGGAGGGTTAACCGAGCCAGCTTGTAGTGATGCTTTGATCAATACTTCATAGCAATAACACAAACAATGTAATGTAATGCAGCACATTGCTCCTGTAATAGCATGTCAGTACTGATCTTGAATACAATATGGATCACGCTGAAATTGAAATTTTTTGTTTATCAGCCGATGGAACATTGCCTCGATGTTCAATGAAAATGGAGTTGCAATTAGCCGATATTTTTTCATCAGGATCTTTTGCAAAAACTCTGAAAATGGTCGGGGTGATTTTTCTCTCGGCCGATAGAGAGTGTCGTGCAGTGGCTTCAGGTGTCGCTGAATGATCAACAAGGGCTGTCAGATTGCCTGTGCCTTAATCTGCTACTGTTTAGCTTACCTGTTACAAAGTACATTTCAGCTATTGAAATGTGTGGGTTGACCAAGGCCATTAACATGTTCGTCAAATGTGACATCCGACGGGTTTTCCTAGTCTGTCTCACATTTGCAAAGGATTGGCAACAAGTGAAGACTCGCATCTCCAACAATAGGAGTCTCCACCAGCTGTCACTGTGAGTTTCATGACATTCTTTCCATAGGAGTGGGCCTTTTTTAAGTAGAAAATCATTGACTGATATACTTCCATTCCACAAACGGCTGAAAAAAACTAAAATGGTTCCGAATCGATAGTTTTTATAGAGCAAAGCTGACAATATTTAACACCTGTTCTGATCAATACCCTTACCCAATCATAGATTCACAGCCTGTAGGCCTACATGGTGAATTGTTTTCAAGGGTTAGGCCAACAAAAGAGTAGAGAGAGATGATAGGGAGTGCTCTGAAGCTGTGAAATTGTGGCTCTTCAGCCTGACCTGAATCATATAGATCAGGACTGAACATTTTGACGTGTGAATCCTTCTACCCTGAGGAAATTTGATTGCAAGCTAGGGAGCAATGCCGAGAGGACCTGATTTTCCAGGTGCAATCCTTGAAACCTACATAATATGTGTGGAGATGAACAGAAAGCAGGAAAAATGAGCGTACGGACCAAAAATGAAAGAAAAAAAAATTTTCGAAAAATTTTTTTCTCCCAAAAATCAAAAAAAAATTCAGAAAAAAATTGTTTGAAAAATTTTTTTTTGCCGGTTGTTTGGTTTCGTGCGGCATGTCATGGAAAAATGGTTACCCAACGTTTTTGAGGGTACGGATCCGTACCCTGGAAAAATTATTAAGGGAACGGAATTTTACCCATTTTACCCTCTGGTGGAAACCCTGGAAAGGTCCCAGTTTTACCCATTTTCACTGCTGCGGTTCCCCTTGCGGCAAGCGGTGCGGTTTTCCCAGGCATTGGAGTGATTAACAAACCAAATATGACCCGTGACAGCAAAATGAGCCGGAATGTGCACGGACAGAAGAAGACCTAAGGTGAACCAACGGTTTGTTGATTTCAGGATTGTCTGCCCATTGAGAAATTTGACTTTGTCCATTTCTGTAATTGTTCTCTGGTGTCATCTTGGGTCTTCTTTCCAGCGCATTCCAACTCATTTTGATGTCACGGGTCACAAACATTGTTAAACCACCTAAAGACATAATAACGAACCAAGTTTGAGCTCTCGGTTCTCGACTCAATACTTCTGTATTGGGTGTAGACAACTCCTCAGCGCAGACCAAGTCAGCTTCAGAACACGATGTTACCATCAATTTTCATAACAAATAACTCATTTGTAACCACAACACACACCGAGCACAAAAATCCCATAATTTTTTATCTGATTCCACGAGTGATGTCTTGGAATGCTACAAAACATCTTGAAATGTCTGATTACCATGGTAACGCATCAGTCACACCTTGATTGCGTGAAGGAAGCCATAAATATCAGTATCAAAGGTTTTATTGTAAGGTAGCCTACTCAATCTTTCGGGAAAAAATTACTGCTGTCTGATTCTGAATAATGCAGCATCACATAAAACAACCCAATGACCATTCAGAAATAGGAAATGAAACAGAAAAATTCCACAGAATGAAAATGATTCAAAGACCATGTAGAAATTCTATAAGCAAAGAAACCCGGGCAAAATTTCGGAACTCAGGTGGCATGACTATTCTTCCAACCTGATCAGGAAAATCGGCCCTCGCCGTGTAGTGTGTATAGTGTCGTTTTGATCTGAACTAGCGCTTCAGTTTAACGCAGAAAAAAAAGTCTGTCTAGGAAAACCCGTCGGATTTCGCATTTGAGAAATTGTTAATGGCCTTAGTGAACACGCACATTTCAATAGCTGAAATGTACTTCGTAACAGGTAAACAGTAGCAGATCAATGCACAGGCAATCTGACAGCACTTGTTGATCATTCAGCGACATCCCACGGGTTTTCCTAGACCGTCACACAAATGTTACGATCCGAAGACCATGTGGAAAAATCAATTAAACCAAATCTCCAATAGCCATCGACAGAACTAACGCCGTGTCAAACCCCACAGAGCTGTTGATATGAAGATGTCACGATTCAAATTGCTAACAGTTCAATCAAGACTTTATCTAACCACAACACATCCGCTGATCCTCTGAGCTGATACGGTAACAGCTACCAGTGGTGATCACTGTAATAAACTAGTCAGACGAGATCCCCTCGAACAATCACCGCCCCACAACCAATCAGTCAGCAGGAAACACACCACACACCATTTCCTTCATTGTTGGGTACGCCACGAGTCTTGTCTTATTGAGTGACGATACATGTCAATTTCTTCACTGATCGTGTCAACTGATGAAGTGATGCCTCTGTTTTTAGCAAATATTGCAGCTGCGATCGATCACAAATCCAGGAAAGTCACGAGTGGATATAACTTGAATGGGAGAGTTAGAGGCCGCCACCTGTTAGCGGTCCTAGAATGTCATGAAATTTGATGTCACAGAGAAGAAGTGCACGCCACAGTGTCATCCATAATGACGTGGAGGCCATGACTTAGTCTGTGACATCAAATTTTGTGACGTTCTAGGACCGCAAAGAGGCGGTCTCTAACGGCAGGAAAGTCTCCCATTGCTTGAATATTGAGTTGAGAATCAAGTCACGAGGAGCCTTCATAGCCTGGTTATCACGTCTGCTTAGCAAGCGGCAGGTCGCACGTTCAAATCCCGGGCCAGAAGGGATTAAATAATTCCTGGCTCTTCAGTCCGTCGCATGGGACAGTAAGCCATGGTGCCTTGTACCTTGTGCCTTTGCAAGGGCAAGTAAAAGACTAAATCCAAGCGAGGAACATGAGTAGCTTGAGATGCCCTCCTCCATACTTTGGGACAGGCTGTGGTGCCTTGTACCTTGCACCTTTGCAAGGGCAAGTAAAAGACCCCATCCAAGTGAGGAACATGAGTAGCTTGAGATGGCCTCTTCCGTACTTACCAGGGCCAATCTGCTTTGCCTTTGGCACTGACGGGAAAAAATCTAATACAAATACCACACACATGGATCAACTGAACTGACCTCAGTCTCGCACCCTATCAACGTATCATCAGTCACGGATCAGACAAGATCAATCACAGAAACCGCCGTGATGCCAAGCAAGCTGTAGGTCAGACTCCGATACGATGACGCACACCGCCCAATCATCATTCCAGACACATCGGCCAATAATAACCAAGTCTGGAAACTAACGCCTCCCTTAATTACCAAGCAGTCTACCTTGGCAACCGTCATTAAAATGCAACAAGTCGTGTATCACGTCAACATCACCGCCGCCAAGCCCCTAACCTGATTAAATCTCTGTTTTAACACTGTGAAGAGGCTGTGGGCCATGATTCAGAGTATCTACCGATTTCAGGGAAGAGAAATATCAAGTGGGCCAAAAAGTACACCCCCCCCCTCCCCGGCAGCAACAGGCCCTAATGGGGAACCTGCAGCGCTACCACTACTGGGCGGTGCTGTGACAGGTGTACCTTTTTTCGACATCTTGTGTTGCACTGTGCAAATGATGCCTTGACGCGACATCTGTGTTCTGTTTCTGATGTCATCAGTCGCACCACTTGCAGTGCCAACCTGTCAGGATAAAAAGTTGTCCGGGTTCCTCATGGAGGGGTTGCACGTTTTAGGACCACGTTTTAGTATGACTAGATAGACGCGCATTAGACATCATGAGATGAGACTGCTGTCTTCTTTTGTCTGGACTTAAGGCTCATTTCCACTTCAGCGGATACCGCCGTGGTTTGCAGCGAGCTGCGCGGTTTTCACAGGGTTTTGGATAATCCTTTGATAATCCTACATGGCCTGTTAATTATCCCAATGCCTCTCGCTGCAAACCGCGGCGGAATCTGCTGAAGTTGAAATGGGCCTTTAGTCTTGGGCCCCATAGGGAACCCCACACGATGATCCCTTCTTCAATATTCTTGAACACAACATAATAAAATATCTCGTGATTCTAGCCTCATATCGAGATCAATCAGCTCACTGTCTAGCAACAGATGACATGACAACATTACTATTGTTTCCTGGACAATTTCCGGCTTAGACTCGCACTGTGACTCCTTGATTAGTGGGGGTAAGGTACGTCCGGTTTGTCTGGTAAGAATGCTCGGCTGAGTCAGCAGAAAGGGATCGTGTGGCTGAACTATGAAGTTATGAAACAGAGCTGTGTGTTCCGGCGGTGAGATGGATGAGCATTTGGTATTGTTTGATACTGGGCGAGCATCGCTAGCGAGAAGATTCCACGCATCGCTGTCCAGCGCACACCTGGCATCGACAACCAATATTGCTCAGTGGCTATACTTCAAGTATACTCCAAGTATACCTGAAGTATACTCCAAGAGAGTACATCAGTGTACTGCCTTCTACTGGCAAATTACACTACGCGGACGCCTCCAAACGCAGTATCCACTCCGCCTCGATCATATCGCTTAGCCTGGTTTGTTAGAGTTTTATTGACCAGCGGGCCGCATTACAGGATTGGGTTCATGTTATCCACAGGATACAAGTGTATTGGGCCACTTGTTGTCTGTAGTCCGCACTCCGGGAAATCGGTTGACTGGGATTATACTGGAGATACTCCTATAGGGTCTTCCTGGGACGGTTTGAGGGTCATCATTTACATGTATAGCAATGTGGCTCAACTGTGGATTATTTTACAATACTGATGCCTTCGCACGGAGGCGAACTCGTGCCGTTGCACAGTTTGGTAGTCAAGTACGCTAACCACTCGACTACTGGGCTGCTGCTGCAATCAGCATAATGGATTACATTCCCGGCTAATAAAACAGTTCGACTGTTTGATATTTTTACGTACCATGAAAAACGTCATACCGTACCTTGCCGAACCAGAAAAGACTGCAACCAATCATAAATGTTTCATTTTATTTCATTATCTGCTGAACTGTTGAAAGTCACGCCCGTCAATTGTACCAAGTAAAACATAAGAGCCACTTGTTCAACCATTAATTTACCAACTCCTCTCGTCTTTTTGAAGTGAACGTACCGCAGGTACGCCTGGCGTTTGTTTTCCATAGCAACCAACTAAGCATGCAGTGCTATGCCTGTACCGTCTGGAACGCATTGATTTTCAGCATTTGGTATATGGTCAGAGAATGCTGACTTCGTTGTCAAGAAGGTGATATTTCTCCAAGGTTTTATCTTGGGTTTGATAGCATTCACCGACTAGGCCATCATCGCACCCAGAGCCTTCACAACCGGCTCACGCTTGGTTCCAAGAGAGGGGTGCGACCGATGACCTGAGATACTCAGGATGCAACTAGGCATACCATTCTTCATAGACTGCGATTATCGCAATCGGTCACCTCGTCTGCGAGTGGTTGGCAACAACTGATGAAATGCTCCATGGACCATGTGCTCACCTGGGTGAATGTACCAGAGGAATAAAGTGACGAATGTTAAGTCGAAATGTTCCAGGGTCATATGATCATGGTCAAAATCTGGCATACCTTACATATACATATAGAGAGACACCAGATATAAATTCCCATAGCTAGCCTACCAGAGAAAATTATGATAAACAAGAAGTCAATTTCCAGAATGTTAGCAAATTTTCGACTCCAACTGGGGTCTTCTTCAGGCTGGCACTTTCAAGTCGAGCTACCAGAAGTGTAAAGAAAATTAGTTGCTATAGACAAAATTTATTTTTTCAAAATGGCTGACTGGCAGCCATATTTGAAACACAATAGGGCTAAAATTTGGCTTACACACAGAAAGTATCTTGGTACTTATGGGCCTATTCACACCAGTTTTAGAACATTCCATCTGGAGTTGTTCATTGATATGGGCCAAAGTACATTTTCAGGATGGCTGCCTGGCGGCCATACAATTTCAATCGATATTGTCCATACGCTTAACTGCCATGTTGGGCACTCAGGTCTTGATTTACAGACCAAACTTTAGACTCGATAGGATGGGCGTGGCCAATATATTGATGAACAGAAGCACCAGTGTTTACAAACGACTGTGTTGCATGATGCACTCCGTCTGCAAACAAAAAAACGTCAACGCTGGACTTCTCTCTAAAAGAGGTACCAGCACTTCAGCTTTCAGCTGCCGCGCATCGCAAACAGCAATGTTTGACCGTGGACGAGGTGGATAAATATTCAATACCAATAAAAAACTTGACGTGGGTGTATCCATCAGCACGGGGATGCTTCATGTAAAATATATCCGCAGTTTAGTATGTGTGACTTGTTTGATGATGTAGAAGTGATGGCGATGAATATGGTTTTTGTCATTTCATGTCATGTCACAAAGTTCAGTGCTTTTAAGATGATTGTAACTTCACCGACTACAAGTGAGCAGCTATGACTTTGCACCATGACATTCTGGGCGGATCCTGGATTCTGGTAAAGGGGGGCACAGAAGGCCACAGGGGGACCAATGAAGGCGAGCGCCGAAATCGTGAAGCCACAGCAAGGGTACTGGGGGTTCATCCTCATATTTTGAAGAAATGGTTTAAATTTCCAGGGGCGGATCCAGGATTCTAGTAAGGAGGGGGGCACAGAAGGCCACAGGCGGACCGATGAAGGCGAGCGCCAAAAGCACAAAGCCACAGCGAGGGTGTGTGGGGGGGGGGGGTCTCCCCAGAAAATTTTGAAAACTAGAAGGCTGTTGGTGTGATTTCCCAGCACCTGAGGGACAAATTACAAGGAAATTCTGTGGCACTTTGAATAGGGGCAATTTTTGTAACGTTGGTCACCGAAAAATAGGGGGGCACGGGCGGGGCCGGGTGTGCCCCCCTGGATCTGCGCCTGACATTGGAAAGGATGGCAACTTTGGAGCCCTTTTCTGGTGACATTTTGAAATGTCACTTGACAGGCTGCACAAAATGCCAGAGAATGTGCTAAGAAACATTTTGTCAACAGATAATTTTCATCGAAAGAGCAAGAAACTTGTTAGTCTGTAATAAATGGAATTCCATCTTTGAAACTGTCAATGCATTCAACAAATTCAAGCAAACTCTTCAACGCTGCACCAGTTGCCAATTTCAGATCAAGAAACTGACTACCGCCCCGCAGCCTTTGATCATCAACTCAAGAGCGCCTGTCAGAGGAAGCTGCTTTTGAACGTTTGTCGTCTGCTTTGAGAGTGGAATTAAAGATGATCATCTGCGATGAAAACGTCTCGTACGTGGCCCGGGGTATGAAAACCCCTTCAAAGGACTTCATTTCAGCAGGCATGAAAACTCATTTGGAACATTGTCTGAACTCCAGCAGATAATTTAATTATCCGCTGGAGTCCCACTTTTTAAATTATCATACTCTATCTTTGCAGCAGTCTAGACTTCGAAGGATTAACAGGGAACGTTTTACATATTTCCACTTTTGTGGCTCAAATTTTCGTGACCATTAAACTCTTGTGAAAATCACAATGAACAGCACGTGATTTTACATTATATTGAATTGGTTTCTTTGATAAACTGGATTTTCACGCTCCTAACATCCGGCCTGATCTTTACACAGGGTATGTCAAAGCCCACGATAGGTTGTACTAGGTGGGGTCTAGGCCTACATATAGTCCACAGATAGATGCCCTTGTCATGGTCCCTGGCACATGCACAACTCTACAACGAATGTCACAAGGCAAAGGTCCAGTATTTACGCTAGTCAAACTTTACTCAAAATATATGGGTGAATACCCTGTAATGTGGGAGGAAACCAGAGAAACCAACATGTTGAGGAGAGACTGCCCTCTCCACCACGTAAGCCACGTACCACCCATGCCCACACAGGCGCCGTTTCAGCCACTACGCCCCAATCCAACAACCCAACCCTTTAATGGCAGACGGGAAAGATTGATCGATTAAAAGTCCATCAGTTTCGACTTCCAAGAGATTTTTCAGCTCGCTGGCTCTCTACTCTACTACTCAATTATCCACCATGTTCAATGAACAAGGATAAAAAACGGCAGCAGTCCAGCGATTCAGTGAAATGGCCCATGTAAAGCACTAAAGGGTTGTTCTGGTACGGCATAATCATCATCATAATGAATTTTACACACTACATTATGATTCGGAAGCACGAGTACAAGGTTCATGAATATTAATGAGGTGGAAACACATGAATATTCATGAGGTAGGCCTTTCTCATCATAAACTGAACAAACACGTGTGTTTGCACATATTAGGCCTACAAAACACAGGCCCTATGATTACGGAACTGCATCACACTGAGCAAATAACTTTGTCAGCCATTTTAGGCCTATTTCCATTGGATTTCACAATTTTTTTTCAAATTTAACTTATAGGAAATGATGAAGCGTTGATCGTGAGTGATCAAGTTTTATAGTCTTATAGCCCCGGACAATATCTTTCTCTCGATCTTCATCCAGGGATGTCACATATACCAAGTTGTCGAGGCCTACCTCCATGGACTTAGCGCCAGATGTGTCAAATCTTGCATTAGGATCAATCACCACCAGCTGTTTCCTGTTGGAATATCTACTCAATTCCAATCGATTTTAACCGTCTTGTGTGTAGATTTTGTACAGTAATGCACAGAGATTGTTGGCAGGAGTAGAGTTGAAATAGACTGTAGAATTCATTCATATTTGTTCACCAATGTTTGTAATGATGTACGAAAGTGTTGAACATTCAACTGGTGTTTTGACCAAGTAAGGTGAAGGAGAAAATCCTTGATTGTGCAACAACTAAGAAGTGAAGCTGCAGTTTTAGGTCGGTAGCGTGAGGCAACAAATCTTACCAATAGGAGCAGTCAGCCACGCATATTGCCAAAAGATGGCAGCAAAGTTCTCGATCAAGAATGAATGGGTCCGCTATATGCATTGAATTGGGCCGTAGTGACACCTAGTGGTCAACTCACTGACAGCTCCTATATTAAAGGGGCACAGTATTCCTTCCCTATCCTGTGCTAAACATACCCGCTTTGAGGGAGACCTCTATTGACAATGTTGTTAAACTACTGCTTATCAACCTCGCCCCATGTAGAATAACTCTCATTCCCAGGGTGTCCGCGTATGCATTGTATTGTAATCACACATTCTCCAACACCGGGGTGAAAGGCAAGACGACAGTATTGGAAAATGATGCAATCATCGCCGGTGGCGCCAGCTATCAATATAAAAGTGGCAATATCGTTGCCCTTTAAGTCAAAATGACAATTAATGGCAGGACATAATCTTGGATCTCTTCACCGCAACTCAAAGACCTGAGCCACACTGTCAATGTGATACCGGTATACATAATCCCCATGTAGAGTACGAACCACTCATCTGGAATCCCCGTCGAGACGAAAATGCTATTAACGCCATTATCATTTGAAGATGAACAAGGGGTGTCATTGACAGATATGCTGATGTTCTGGCCTTCGTGTCTGTCGTTTAACCACATGGCTGATTGTCGTCTAGACCATAGCATTTGTTTTCGATTTCCCACCTAAAGCTGGAAGTACCGTACGCCGTCTTGCCCTGACAAGGGTTCCTATCACTCCTACTTTCACTCCAGGGAGCGTAGTTTGAAGGGCGAAGTTACCGTAGGTTCAATTCCAGTCAGACCCGCTTTTCATGTGATACAGACGCCGTCTCTTTGACAGCTCAGGTTTATCCGGGCACTCTGGTTTCCTCCTGCTGTACATTAATTTGCCCAGTGTTGTCTGTAGATGTAATCATGCTGTATTCAGCAGTCATCTCTTGATTCAACATTTTTTACTTGCTGCACCGCCGTTCCCCATCAATGGAAGCGAAATCCTCCAAGAATTACCGGTAAATACCTTCAGACTCGCTGCCATCGACTTTGTGTGGTTTTCGTTCTATTTTCTGTTGAAATTCCATCCGTGCCCTGCCCAGAACACAAAGCCCAAGAAAAAACATATCGTCACATCGCGTAGGAATCAATACCGATGCCATGGAGAGTGAAAGGCGTTGATAATGATGTCTGATCAACTGTGGCGTATCTGTCTGCCTCGGTGACACAGAATGCATAACTGATGATATCATTCTGCCATCGGGGATGATATCAGATGGGGTCGTTCGGCTCAATGCCTTTGCGATGCCACTTGATGCTGACGATAATGTTGATATGCTGACTTTATAGGGCTAGAAAAGGGTGTCCACTTGTTGCGGACTGCACCGGAAAGAACCGGGATAGCCCAAGTGCAAGACAGGCAATTGACCATGTCTCTATAGCCATTTACACTACGGAATTTTCACCCTGCTCGTTCCGGACCGAGCAGGATTCAGTACAGTTTTGCCAAATGTAAACGGGTCGAGCCAGCTTGTCCCGGTACCAATGGCAGTGTAAACGGGCTTTTCCGGCTTGAATCCCAAAGCAGGATCAGTCCCGGTCGAGCTCAGCACCCTTCAACTGGGCCAGTGTAAAAGGGGCTTATCACATGAAGAACGGTCCAAACCGGGATTGAACCGGGAACTCATGGGTGACAGGAACCACAAATGACAGAGTGGGTCTACGGCAGCACAACAATGCTTTTACTACAGTTCTGTAGAGGGCTCTCCAGTGCATTTGTACATCATAAAGAGAGGTAAAAGCATTTGCCATTTTTTTATTCCTACTGCACATTATGGTGATGGAATTATAAATCTGATCCAATTGGAGAATTTTTTATCATCTGTTATCGCACTATGGTCCTCCTGGCATCAAATTTCCACCAATATACAGCACAAGTGGCAGTTTTTAATGAACTTTGAGTAATTTCCATAATATACCGTGAGTTAAGAATGGCTGCAGGCACAAGATTTATTGCTGGCATTTATAAATGATCTATGGGTAGAAATTAATTGAGACTATATTAGCATATTACTATTACACCCAAGACTAGTTAATAAATCTCTCAGTTCCAGTGGATATAGCCGTCAAATGTTGTTTTTAAATCAGCGTCTTATTCATGATTTATATTGCATTGAGAACTGAACACCAAATGCGGCATTTAATAAAGCAGGAGGAAACCAGAGTGCCCAGAGAAAACTTACTTATACTAGGATCAGACCCAGAACTTCAGAGGTGTGAGTCACTGATGTTTCCACTGGGCCACTCTGACTGCAGCTGAGTCTGATGCACTGGTATTTTGTTTTCAGGTATAAGCTCAACATGGAGCAATGAACCGTTCAAAACAGAAGAATATGAAAAATTTTGATCATTTTGCAACAAAACCCGAAAAAGTGTGCAATGACACCCACACAATTTATATTGAAATTACGATGTTTTCAATTTTTCATGCCGCCTAACCTAAATTGCCGATGTTTTCAGCCCATCACCCCGAGTACACATGTTGCTGCTGCACAAGCAGTAAAACCAATGATCAGATACGAGCTACCAGCATGCCCTCCGAGGACACATTATTCACATCGTACACAGCCAATTCTGCCGGCTACTCGGTGTATAAAACCAAGAATGCCACCGAGCGCGATGTGATATTGGATTTTTGGAGATGTCGCTTGTATTGGGAGTTGGTTGCAAGTTCCAGAGTGAATTGAAACGATTCATGACTGCGGTGTAATGTCATACAGTGTATAGATAGACATAAACATAAACTGTTATGACACTTGACCATTCAGTAGCAACCGAGATAACGATTATGCAAATCCACTTACTGAGAACCCCTATCAGTTTCATAGTCACCTGTTGATCCAAAAATTTTATGAAATTCAAACTAAATTTACAGACACAGCAGGTGTAAAACAAGAGCCACCCACATGGTGATTCCATTGAGCCCAAACTATGTATTGCCGACAGGGCCTACCCTGACAAGCATGAACGTTTTTCAGTTTGGTTCCATGACCTCCTCCAGATGGCACTTTTTGTTGTGAAAGTTGTAGGTCAGGTACATGCCAATGAAAACTGTGTGGAATTCTGCCCGGTGACATCGTTGCTGAGTAGGCCTTATGTGCCATAAACGCACTTCGTACGGGTGCCTTGACAATGACATCATCGCCACTGATCAAAACAATATCAACGATAAATGCAACGCAGATCCAACTGTAGAAATAAACATCGACATTAACAAATGAATTACAGGCCTACATCAGCACGGAACTACATTAAATTCAATATCAACAAGTGCAACTGCATACGAAATTACCGTGGCGAATTGCAGCAGTACTGATATATACTAATACAGTCACCTCGCGCTGAAATGTACATGAAGCCTCCACTGTGCTATCTGCACTGCACAGTTTTTCCAAATCAATATTCCCCAACTACAGAATTGTCGGAGATACCATGAGCTGCTCTTTGAAGCCTTCTGTTTAAACAGACACGCTGACTGTAAACAGTTTGAGATTTTATAGGGCTCCCTGGATTGATGCAGAAATGATGATAGGAGTAATTGTCTGCTTCTGTCCTGCAGAATTATGATGGCGTCAATGGTATATAGGCCTACAACGAATAACAGGTCACTGGAAAGCTGTGGGCATGACGTTTTGTGACATAACAAGTCACTGGAAAGCTGAAAGCATGATATTTTGTGACATAACAAGTCACTGGAAAACTAACGACATGAAATTTTGTGACATAACAGGTCACTGGAAAGCTGTGGGCATGACGTTTTGTGACATAACAAGTCACTGGAAAGCTGAAAGCATGACATTCAGTGACATAACAAGTCACTGGAAAATTAACGACATGAAATTTTGTGACATAACAAGTCACTGGAAAGCTGACAGCATGAAGCTTTGTGACAAAACAAGTCACTGAAAAGCTGAAGGCTAACGTTTTGTGACATACATTAACAAGTCACTGGAAGCTGAACACATGATGTTTTGTGACATAACAAGTCACTGGAAAGCTGACGGCATGAAGTTTTTGACATAACAAGTGACTGGAAAGCTAAACCTTTACCAAAACTATATAAGGCATGCTTATGAAGTTCCGCTCATACGCCTATGTCCAATTTTTTATCCTAGCATTCCAGGGCACAAATAGAGTGTGACAGACTTTATCGCGACAACGCACCCTGATATTTTTTATTCATTATCCCTCACCCATTGCCATCATCGTCAGTTTGCACCATTAACCGCTAATTTTGGTCGTACTTATGGAATATTGACGGTTTCATTATTTATACGATATATCGACGACAATTTCGGAGGTCGTATTTCCATCAATCATGTATATGACCATGGAGGCACTCCACAGCTTCCACTAGGTCTGTATGTACACCGCTGTTGTTATGAACCGCTCCATGTATGCACTGTTACAATGGGATCGCATTCATTGATGTTTCGTTAAAATAATATCCGATATTACTCGCAATATTGGGCGAATTTATTGCCATAGTAATGGTTCATGTTTGACTTGGCGTTGAGTGGGACAATATATGAGCAGTTTTTGCTACTGTACCAAGCAGAGTTGTACAAAGGCGACCACCAGACTCAATATTCAGTTCTATTGGCCTAAAACTTAAGTGTTTTCCCCTGAAAATGGACGGGTTGAGTTTGAGCCACTCAGGTCTGAGCACAGGAACCACACACCCATTCTAACTCATTTCGCTGTTCATGAGAGACCACCACAGAAATCGACCAACATCCAAATATAGACGTAGTTAATTAGTTCTGAGAGAGGTTCTCCGCGACCATTTGGACACCACTACAAATTACAAGTTACAAGCTCAGCGATCTGACGTTATAGTCCCTTGTTGGTTGTTTCATCTACTCAGAGAGGCAAGAGAGAAATTGGTCAGCGAGACATACCGTGGGGATGTCGGTAAAGAATTTCATTGCTCACCTCAACAGCCTGAAATTGCTCTGGACCATTGGAACAACCTGGGACTGGGAGGGCCCCGTCGGACACCAGTTCTGGACACCACGGATCAACCTTTGTCATCGTGAAGTTAAAACGATGTACCTCAGAGACGGGTTTCTTATGACCTCTCAAGGTTATCTTAAACCTCCGGGCAAACTCACTCTCTGTTCTCAAGTTGCTGATGTGAGATTTTTCTTGTTCAAGTTGGGCGACTCAGTCATGGAAAACTATCAGTCGTTTTGTTTCACTGGTCAACTCAAGGTGTAGGTCGTATGGAAACCAAGAAGGGTGAATTTTCCATTGAGGCCCAATTCCATTGACGAAACTCTCACTTGGACCAGCTAAGGCCACGTGTTTTATATTTATTCGTTTACGGGAGATGACGTCCAAAATTTATGGTCGGGTGGTCGAAATAAAATAAAAATAAAAATTAGACTCCAATTTTAATGGATGACCGGAAGAATTAAAATTCTTGCAGAATAAAGCCGTCATTCGGAATCCATACATGTGTATGTTGTCAGTTTGCTGAATGCGCCATTCGATTCTCTGTTATACGAAAAATTCTCATTTTATTTTCGTTTTTAAAGTTCAATCACGGACATTTGCCATCATCAGCGGGTTTAAACAAAGCAAACAACAAGATTTTATTTTCTTCATCATTTAAAAAAAAAAAAAAAAAGTTCGGTCGGCAAAAATAAAACAAAATTGGGTCATTTTCTGATTTTATTTTTTTCCTGATTTCTGGAAAAAGCAAGTCGGCGGTCCCATAAACCAATAAATAAAAAACACGTGGCCTAAGATCTAACCACAATGTTACAGAAAAAGCCAGCAGCACACCAGACGATATTGCAAGTGATCTACTTGCCACCGATCTTCTCACCAGGAACCGCAGACTGGGCGATATTGCTTTTGGTATTGTTTAATAATGGGCGAACATTGCTGGCGAGAAGATTCCACCATTGGTGTCCAGCGCACTGCGTCAAACAGCCGATTTTGCTCACTTGCAATCAGATCGCTAGCGATATCGCCTGGTGTGCTGCTGACTTAAGAAAACAAGTCCCTATTTGAATCTAGAGCTCTCAGCTTTTATGACTGCGCAGATTCATATCATACATTTATAGCATAAAAAGTTATCTTGAATTTAGACGCAACACTTTGATGGGGTTAAATCAACAAAATGAATATGATGGGTGTGCCACTTTTTCAGGAACGGAGCGTAGACACTCTTTGGGAATCTCACCCAATAGAACGAGGCAATATTGGATAGTCGATGAGGAAATTGATTGAGGAAGCCATGCAAACAGAATATGATACGATAATATTACCTTCAGGCACTTGGTAAACTTTTCTACAATTGGTCCCGGCATTATGTTTCCTGAGATATTAGATCTCCAAGTATCTTTACCAATAACGATGTCTAGAAGCTTATCAGATAATGTTCTTTTTTCTCTCAATGTGTTATGACCTTTTTATTCCCTGTGAGCTAAAAATCTCACAAAATAATCCATTTCAGGAGAAATTTACAGAAAATCTCAACAGATTCGCTACTTCCCCTGAACAACAGACAATAAGGGCCGATTTCACAAAGGGCGTTTAAGACTTAGACGCGTGTAACTTCGTCAAATGCATGGTGGAAGTGCGTGTATTTAGTGAAGTTACACGCGTCTAAGTCTTAAACGCGCTTTGTGAAATCGGCCCTAAGGGTCTAACAATTACTTAGACAAAATGGTGGAAAACATTTGACTCAAAGCCCTCATCAAGGACATGTCAAATTGTCTCCCTATGATGTGAACACAATCCACGCTAGAAAATCTGTGGGCATCTGATGTCCTGTCAACACAAATGACCATCATAACATGGAATACAATTATATAAACAAACAATGACGATGTTGACGATATTTTGGCTTTTTGAAGCGATTTAGCCCAATTATTTCAGCCTGGCCCAGATTTTAAAGCAATTAGGAGAGACTTAGGTATTAGAGACCAATTTTTGGAAGTACTAGGCCTATCTACCGCAGTAATCTTAATGAGTCATCAGCTGCTGACCAATATTCAATCTACTCACAACAACATTTGGAGTAGTTGCTTTGCAGACAGTAATAGGTTGCAATGAAAGTTGCAGAGAAGAGTACTTGTGGTCATTTCAGCACCACTTTTTGTTCAGGCCTTGAGCAATGCCAATAGGCAAAAACCTGCTGACCAGGGTGTTGAGAAGCATTCCGCTGTTGGAAAAATTGCAAAAAGTAGAATCTAAGAAAAACTAGAATCGAACCGCAATTTCCTCGCGTGTGAGATGCGAAACCATGTTTTTTATGTCTCTTCCCCCTCTAGTGCCGACAGTGAGACTTTGGTCTGTCAAAAACAGGGGGTGTACGCCCCACACTCCCTGGATCTGGGCCTGCACCAGCCATGTACAGTACATGCACGAAAAGAACTGATCACATTTGAAATGTGACCAAAAGAATCTGAGACAAGAGCACCACGACCAGATTAAAAGCGACTGCTACTTTTTAACCACCTTGTCACAAACAAACACAGCGATATTTCATTACCTCCCAACCCAAAAATAGCGTTCCCCACGGAACCATTAGTTGTCCGTTGACCAATCAGTGAAGACCATGCAAATCTAATCTCCCTTTTCATTAATTATGAACGACATGACTGACACAGCTGCTTTAAGGATGGCACTTCCATGAATTTCCTGTAACCATTATTGAATACCACAGCAGACGAAGTAATCGACAAGGTAAGTTGAGTGCACTGGAATCTCTGAGGAATGGGGAGAAGACAACATGTGGCAAATTGGAGATATTGACAAGTTTTTAAAAACTTTTTTTGGTCATAATATGGCAACTTTCATGCTTAAAAACACTTCACCATTTTCATTGCACATGCAGCACAGGCAGTTGTCTCCCATCAACTGCAGGCTATAGCCTAGTTCATACTCCGCCGCACGACCATCGTCGGCGACCGATCGCGCGATCTCACATTTGACACCGCCCGTCGCACAATTTGGTCGGCGTCCAATCGCAAGACTGTAATTACTTGAGTCACTTCATAACGCGTCGCCATCGCTGAAGTACGAATCAACTCCAGGAAGTCGGCGACCAGATTTTGATCGCGCGTCAGATGCCGATGGTCGTGCGTCGATATTGCTTATAGGTGTGTTGCAAAGGGTAACCCCAAACCAGTTTGATTCCTGCAACCTGTTGCTTCAACCAAAAGTGGTGAAGTGCACCTACGGTTTCAAAAAAAGCAAAACTGATGGCATAATAATGAAGATGAAACATAACGTAATGTCAAGGCAGTATTCACGTTAATTACCGTGGCCAACACACAGAGTCGTTACGGCCACAAATTGACTCGTTATCACCAGCTTGAGCAATTTCCACGCAAAATGTGTCCGCTTAGTGCATGTAAATTGATTATTTTTTTACAAGGCCATGAAGAGCCTTGTCGAAAATGCATACACTGAAGCTTCATGCATGATTCAGTTATCAACACTAAGATATTTTTTTACCCATTAACTGACATTATCAACAGCTATCTCTGATTAGAGTATAACTGCTTGTGAAAAATTGTGCAATTATCTTTTTTTCTGCATTTTGATGAAGAAAAATATTTGCTTTCATATTACTTCTTACTTTGTGAAATATTGTGTGCTACTATTTGAAGAGTACATACTTTATTCACATTATTATGATAATAGTGTTCAGTAATTACAGCATAGCTTAGTGGGTCTGTATTCACATCACACACGTCCTGTGTGACTGTATTCACACCATGATGAACATGGTCAGTTCTCAGACAGGATCTTGAGATTCACATTGCGATGAACATAGTCTGTATTCACAATGTAATGAACATGGTCTGTGTTCACACTGTGATGAACATGGTCTGTGTTCACACTGTGATGAACATGGTCTGTGTTCACATTGTGATGAACATGGTGTGATGAACATGGTCTGTATTCACAAACTGTGATAAACAGGGCCTCCACAGGTTCTAAAGAATCAATCACATTGAGGCCGAATGGGGCATGGGTTCTGGGCATGTGAACTTCCCAAGATTCACACACTTGGAATCTTAGTTTATATGAAGAATATGTTCACACCGACATAAATATGTCGTGTGTACAAGCTGCAATGAGGCCATGAATTGCCGACTTCGACCATCATGCCCATAAAGGCCACTTACAGACAACATTGGATATTAGATCCTAAATTACACACATCCAGTATACAACTATTCTGGAGCCAATTCACCATCCCTGAAATTGGCCAATCAATGATGCCCAAATTAATGAATGCACAATGCCGGCATGCGGCCATTATGTCACTGATTATTGGTAACACGGACGATGTAATTATCATCGCTCTTTATGACCCAGTAGTCTTCCAACTTCCCCCACCATCATGTACTTACAACTTTTTCCATCCTGGTGTATTCATAGTTCGATTCCATGTCGGTTTCAGTGCATATCATTCAGAATACAAAATCACTCACACGAAATTCTTCACACATTCTTCAGACAGTAAATGTCGATATCAAAATGCCTTGATCAAGTCCTTCTTATCGAGGACATTTTTTACAGATTTGATAGCATTGATTACCGGTATTTAAAGGGAACACAACTGACACAAATTAAAATAGAGTGACACTTGATCATTCTGTCATGTGTTGTTGAGTAAACTTGGCATTGTTGGACCCACAAAGACCCTCCATGAAAGTCATAAAAGCTGTGTGCTACATTCTGAATCAGCACTAGGCGTACTGTCGCCAGCTCTCCTCTCCAATGATAAGCAGCATCATTACTTGTGAGCGGTGGGAGGAAGGTTGGCTACAGGAGCAGCTGTTCTCTACTTACAGTGTGCATGGTAGTACAAGAAAGAGCTGTTACTTCAATGAGCCATGCCCCCAACTGGTCTTACCAATGGAAGACAAATTGTATCAGTTATTTTATGATATCAGTTGTGTCTCAATATTATTCCCATCATCAATATTTTTAACATTAAAGTGGAATCGCCTTTAAAATAATCAATAAATCATTGAAACTGTCACAACTACATTGTATTAACATCAGATAAGCTTAGACCTACTTCAATAACTGTGTCAAATGCATATTTATAGTATAGTATTCTAATCAAAGGGAAGATTCGACACCTGGTCACATTTCTCTACCAGTTTGAGTTGAAAATGCAGCAGAAACCCTCCAGCAAGGGTTAGATAAGAGGACATTTGTCCCAGACATTCCGTTCCCAGACAATTCGTCCCATAGGACATTTCATCCCGAGATATTTCGTCCCCGGACTATTCACTCATCCCCAGACAATTCTGATTCCATAGGACAATTTTGTGACCCTCTGCAACAAAGCCAATGGTAAGTCACATGGAAAATGGGCCTAAACATACTGACATGACACCAGGAGGAAATCACTCAAACTTCACAACAACAGACAGACAGACAGTACTGAAATTGACATATGTGACCCTCCACCACAATACCAGTCATCAGTCTCTCTGGGGTTGGCAAGTTGGGACTAAATGTATTTGTCAATTTCAGTATTCTCTGTCTGTCTATTGGTTTGTAGCGGAAGGTCACATTCCGTCGCAAGACAATTCGTCCCCTTGGGGAATTCCCCTGCTGACAATTCATCCCTGGACAATTCGTCCTCAGAACTTCTCTATTTTCAGCTCAATTTCTGATTGATACATGATTCAACAAGATTGAATAGATCTTGATACTTGATTCAACAAGATTGAATAGATCTTGATACGTGATTCAACAAGATTGAATAGATCTTGATACATGATTCAACAAGATTGAATAGATCTTGATACATGATTCAACAAGATTGAATAGATCTTGATACATGATTCAACAAGATTGAATAAATCTTGATACATGATTCAACAAGATTGAATAGATCTTGATACATGATTCAACAAGATTGAATAGATCTTGATACATGATTCAACAAGATTGAATAGATCTTGATACATGATTCAACAAGATTGAATAGATCTTGATACATGATTCAACAAGATTGAATAGATCTTGATACATGATTCAACAAGATTGAATAGATCTTGATACATGATTCAACAAGATTGAATAGATCTTGATACATGATTCAACAAGATTGAATAGATCTTGATACATGATTCAACAAGATTGAA
>NMRB01002250.1:63560-78598 GCA_002633025.1 Notospermus geniculatus
GGGTAAAATTCCGTACCCTTAAATTTTTCCAGGGTACGGATCCGTAACCTCAAAAACGTTGGGTAACCATTTTCCATGACATGCCGCACGAAACCAAACAACCGGCATGACCGGCGCGAGGATTTTATGCTTCAAAATATGCCTAAAATGGCACCAAACATCGTTTAAAACCTTTCAAAAAATCAAAAAAAAAAAAAAATTTTTTTTCCAAAAAAATTTTTTTTCAAAAAAAAATTTTTTCAAAACATTTTTTTTCAAAAAAATTTTTTGTTCAATTTTTTTTTCAAAAAAATTTTTTTTTGGTCCGTACCCTCTTTTTTTTTCTGGCGGAAACCCTGAAACCCCACCCATCACAAAGGTGTTCATTGGAAGATCTCACCGAGTGGTTTCCAATGAATACCTACATGACAGGTTTTCCATTCCAGAATCACCCTTTTCAGTTTTTGATGAACTGCCAATAGCAGAGTAAAAGGGTTAAACCAATAAAGTCAAAGCCAGTGATTAATGTGTACAGAGTTGGTTTAATACAGTAAGACACATGTAGCTTGTACATGAAGGGAGCTTACACTAGCAATAGTAGACTTACACTGATTTATCAGACAGGAGAAGCCTGTCAAAAATATTACAGATTGAGCAAAAAAATTGATAATTAATCAAAGTACAGAATTCTATCCCGTATCCGTGTATGTATAAGGATCCATGATAAGTCGCTGATCTCAACCCCCCTATTGTAAAGCACAGAGTTAGACTGTAATTTATACTGCAGCCTCATTCCTAGTTGAGTAGCAATTTGATCATTTTTTCCGGTGGTTTGGACCTCAAACAATACATCGGATGGGAAAACTTGTTTTCTTACAAGATTGTGCTATTGTATGACTTGACACAAATAAGTAATGATTTATCATTGTCTTGGGTGAATTCTTCATAACATCTGTGGCGGTGGTTGAATAATGCACCACGCAGGGGATCAGCTGATTTCCACCCAAGTCACATGATCTGCGGGCAGTAACCAACTGCATCACAGATGTCATCTAGGGTCCGCTATGACTGCTAACAATCCAAAGAAGACACTTCTGCCCACTAGACGACTGAAATTCTGCACAGTGCCCTCTATTGACTAAACTTCAGATCGCCTTCTAACTTGGTTGGCGAATTGAGACTTCACTAAGTGTGTACAGAGGAGTGTTACACAGAATGGTGGGAAGATGACACTTAAAATGTACTACTTTTCCAACTGGACAAGTGCAACACCAAGTATTTAAAGTTTCCTGGCATTTGCACAGTAATCAAGTTCTAGCCTACAATCTTTGAAAAATCTGCCAATATTGATGACTGACTGTCTTGAGCAAAAAAACTTAACGATTATTCCGATGAAGCCAGAAATGGAAAATATCACTATACACTGGCAAGTGACCATCACAGTGCTAACAGCGCCACCCAGTGGCTGAGTACAAAAGCAACAACACAGGAAGCCCGGAGCGAATTAAAAAAAAGAAGCTATGTATGCAGCTTCAATCGCCGATGATTGGTTTTGATTTGAATTCACCACCACAGACACAAATCATTGCAAAAACCGCTGGAATATTTTATAATTTTTCCGTGCAAGCAGAGATGTGGAATAAACTACGAAGCAAAGCGAACATCGTATCAACTACATATACCGGTAGTTTCACATGATAACGAATAATGTCTGAAAAGTATTCCAAATATCACAAGTGGTTCACAAACAAAAGCTGATCCAAAGGAAACTTCTATGGTAATGGTGTTTGAACCCTGGTTTAAGCCGAAATAGGTCTACCTTTTACAAATTCGGCCCACTTAGTTTAACTGGTGTAGAATGGGTTAAAATGCAATCAGATGCTTTGATTCATGTCATTAATATCATATATATTAATATCAAATCAGAGATTATTCTTCAAAATGATAACTTCACACACAGAAGCAACAAAATCTGTCAATTGACAAAACTGCCAACAACAAATTACTTCCCACTGATCACCATGCACACTTCCACCCCATCTTTTTCACGGTTAATCCCCAATCCAATACAAAACCCAAAGGCCAAAGAGATACTAGAATATTCTAATTCAATTCGACATGACTCAGACTCTTCTTGATTGTTAAGCCATAAATACAAGTGCAAAATCATATAAAATTCCTTCTTTACAAAATGAGTCAAGTCCACATTAAATCATTATCATAGCGAAAAATGACATCCTATAATAAATACGGTGCTATTTACAAAGGCCGTTTTGATTACTTATGTACCAAATGCTTCGAAAGCAGCAAAATTATGATCATTTTTTGTTGCCCTCCAGGTCCAGCGAAGCAGTTCCATTCAACAGCATTTTTGCATTATCCCCCACCAACACTGTTCCTAACCCTAACAATAGCCCTAAGACTGTTCCTGACCCTAACAATAACCCTTAACACTGACCCTGTGGTGGGGGATTATGCAGTTAAAGATAATATACCGGTATCACGGATATTTTCGCGGGCCACGAAAATCATTGTTTATTTACATTTTGTTTGTTTATGTCCAGTCTTTCTTTGTCTTATGAGTAATTTGTTGGTGATATGCCCCTCTAGAAATTCATTTGATACTGAAAGTATATAATTTGTTGGGTTGGCATGTCCCAAAAGTCCAAAATAACATAATGTAAACATCCATGTTTACAAACATTAAATGTAAACAATGAAGTCGTGATACATTAGGCCACATAAAAAAATCTTTAGTTTAGCATCAGTCAAACTTGTAAAAAGTGAGGAGGGAGGTTTCTTTTTTTTTTTTTTTTTTAATACTGAAATGGACTGTGATCATCGAAAGAGAGCTTGGAAGCATTGCACCATTTACCATACAATAGACAAATCCTTAATATTAACTCGAAAAAGGTTTTTATTCAATTCTTAATATTAACTCGAAAAAGGTTTTTATTCAAAAAAATTAATATCTGAGTCACCCTGGAAAAGGCATGTGTAGACAAGAAACCACACTTTTTGACAGAGAACATTATAATGTGAGAAAAGAATTGAAGAACAAAATTTTTTTTGAAAAAAAAATTTTCCAAAAAAAAAATTTTTTTGAGGCGGCGAGAAAATTCGAGGCGGGCGCTGATGCTAAACTTAAGATTTTTTTATGTGGCCTTATCTTTAAGCCCGTCTTCAAAGGAGGTTACTCACTGCATACTTTATCTTCAGTGATACCGGTACGACATTCAAGGGTTGTCCTTGTTGCAAGCTTCAATGTCTAAATGTGTAGCACAGCGTGCATATACATACAGAAGTCCTTCATTCAGGAAGAACTCCTTCTGCAAGAGCAGCTAGTGCCCTGGCTGACTGTATTATTGAGTTAACTTCACACCCATGAGCAGGCACACAATGCCAATGGGCTGGTTACCATGGCAAATAAGCCCACAGTGAACTGGGATTAAGGGTGGTCAATTACATACCCTTAAACCATAAACATTAACCCTCTGGGCTTATAGGGGCAGTTTTCACACACATTTGAAGTACTGGAAGTCTGGAAGTCCAATCCACTGTGAAAACCTTCATTTTCGTGATTTGGAAGTCACCAACTTCCAAAACATCGACTGGTACATTTGCAATTAATTTTTCCATTATATTTACAATAATACCTTCTGGTATTGACTAGGCCTCAGGAATTTCCAACTCTTCTAGTAGATATCCTGAATTACATGATCTACTGCTCCAAAAGGTGCTCTCAATCCAAAGTGTAAGAGGACAAATTTCTAGAACCGCCATTATTACGAAACAGATTTCTGGCCAACACTCGGAGCATTTTGTGAAACTGGCGCAAAAAGTAAGGATAAATTTTACGGGTAAAACACCTTAGACTGGCTACCTCTTTTTTTGTTATATTTAGCATAATCAAGAGACAGTAACGTCAGACTAGAACGCCAGCCAAACATCGTCAGACAATAAGCAAATGACAGCGCTGGTTTTCTCCAACATTAGGCCACATAAAAAAATCTTTAGTTTAGCATCAGTCATACTTGTAAAAAGTGAGGAGGGAGGAGGTTTTGTTTTTTTTTAAATACTGAAATGGACTGTGATCATCGAAAGAGAGCTTGGAAGCATTGCATCATTTATCATACCATAGAGCAGATTGAGGATAGACATAGACATAGGCCTATCCTTAGTATTAACTCGAAAAAGGTTTTTATTCAAAAAAATACGTATCTGAGTCACCCTGGAAAAGGCATGTGTAGACAAGAAACCACACTTTTTGACAGAGAACATACATGTATAATGTGAAGAAAAATTGAAGAAAAAAAATTTAAAAAAAAAATTTTTTGAAAAAATTTTTCCAAAAAAAAATTTTTTTTTGAGGCGGCAAGAAAATTCGAGGCGGGCGCTGATGCTAAACTAAAGATTTTTTTTATGTGGCCTTACACAAAATTAGCCATATATACAGAACATGTATCGGACAAGCCAAAAATTAGCACAGGTATATAAACTTCTCAATTGAAAACACTTTTCCTGCCAAGGCCATTTTTTTCGAAAATGAAAATCCCGCTGAATACAGGGTTTCTGTAACATTTCAGGATTTGCTACGTTACTAACCATGTCGTGGATCGGACTGCGGTGATGGACCGGTTTATCGGACCATAGTCATGGACCGGTTTACGGTACTCTCATGGACCGATCGGTTTATGTTACCATGATGTCATGAATGTAATGCACACTACCATTGCAGACAAAAATGCACTGCATGATGTCATAATGACATACTTAAGTGGTTAATTTCAAGAAACTTGCCACTGGCAATAAAAAGCTTAACTTGTTCAGTACAGATTTCAGCAGACAGAATGCATCCAAATTTTCACAAGAACATGGTAAATTCAGAAAACAGATTTGTTTATTTTGGTAACGACATGATATTACCGGTACTATATACATGTACATGTACATGTATCTTCATAATTCTTCATCACTTGGCCTAAAATCGCAAATTATGATGCAGTTCCTGAACAAGTTACCAAATATGGAAAAGGCCTGACGAGATGTTTCAATCTTCATCGTTTGATGTTATACTGCCTCAGTGCTGCCTTCAGCTTCGCGACACCCTCTCGGCAGCGTTTCTGAAGCACCACATCCGTTATCCTCTGCACGGGGATTGAAACTTGGAAGATTTTCGCCCAAACGGCCGATAAAGCTTCGACGAATTTATTTGTCTCCACTTCCGAGTTGAAATAGAGAACCCAGCGTTCGGAACTCACTCGTGCGTCTTGTGATTCAAATTCCTGAAATGAAATGGTCCATGGACCATGTGCTCACCGGGTTGGACATAATAGTCTAATGACAGAGGGAGGTACATATCAGTGGTATGAGCAATCTCGGTCAAGTCACTCCCAGCTAGGACTTTGATGATTTTTGGGTTATGCCACCTGGCGCCATATTGTATGTTCGATCGGGCCGGAACTTCACATGCACATAAAGGTCATCTGCAGGGGACCACATAGCACATTGGAGTGCTTTGGGTCAGGTCGTTCCTGAGTTACAGCACTTTGATGATTTTCGGGTTACGCCACCTGGCGGCCATATTGGATGTCCGATCGGGCCGAAACTTCACATGGTCATAAAGGTCATCTGCAGGGGCCCACATAGCACATTGGAGCGCTTTGGGTTAAGGCGTTCCTGAGTTACAGCACTTTGATGATTTTTGGGTTACGCCACCTGGTGGCCATGTTTGAAGTCAAATCAGGCTGAAATTTGACGTGCATGTAAAGGTCATCTAGATGGAGGTAAATATCAAATTTGAGCCCTCTGCGTCAAGCCGTTCCTGAGTAATAGCACTTACTTGATTTTCAGGTTACGCCACCTGGCGGCCATACTGGATGTCCAATCGGGCCGAAACTTGGTATTTTTAAAGGTACCCCTCCAATGCATGTTTATGCAAAATATGAAGTCGCTCGGTGAAATAATAACAAACTGTGAGAGGTTCGTCACTTTTGTCGAACTTTGACCTCTGTGACCTTGAAAAGTAGGTCAAATCAAAAACTCGTTACATATGTCATGTATCCTCATTAGATACACCTATGATAAAAATTTGGAGATGATCCAGTCATTAGTTCAGGAGTTATTGCACTTTTTGTGTTTTTGGTTTTGGCCACCTGGTGGCCAAGCCAACAATCGAATCGGACCAAAACTTGGTGTCATGGGTCATCTGACCTAGGGCTATGTATGTACCAAGTTTCAGATCCATAGCCCCAGCGGTTACGAAACGTGCCCTGCTAACGGAACACGACGACGACGACGACGGACGACGGACGCTTCACCATCGTAATAGCTCACCCCGGTGAGCTAAAAAATTAAAATATTTTTTACCTCATCCGTACCCAGAATCCAGCAGACAGTATCTTATGACAAAATTTTCACACATCCTATGGTACTGATTGAAAAATATTTGAAGAAAGGTTGTTTCTATGAACCATCTGAAGAATATTTCTTGAAATCTTTGTTTCTGTGAACCATCTGAGGAATAATTCTCCAAATATTTTCCAATTTTTTTTGTTCAACTGCTACAACAGATGGCAGTGGTGGGCGATCGATGAAGAGCCAGGGTAAGCTCCAGACAGGGAAGAGCTAAATGGCCCAATAATGTCGACAGTGCTGATAATGCCGTTAATGCGGATGTGGATTCAGTATTTTACTCACAATGATGCAGTACGTCCTTGCACCAGGATCGGTGGTCAACGCCGTGATGTCCTCAAGGTTACCGCTGCCCAACGTCCGAAAGAAATTGGTCTGCACATCTTCATGACACATTAAAACTTTGGATTGTGTGAGCACCACACAACATGCGAGGCAGCTGGAACTGTATGCTGGAGCCTGAAGGAAGAGATCAAATTTACATTTAAATCAAGGGACATGGCTTTCCAACAAACCCATACAAAAAAGCTCTCACACTGATATGGTGAATATCATCATCATCAACTTACTGTCATTCCCTCGGACACCGCTTGACACAAACACTGTAACCAGGTCTGGGCGTCGGCAGAGTTGGCCGCAGACATTTGTAACGAACCACCATTGGACAGGATAATCTCAAAGCAGTGTTCACGCTCGTTTGAAGGGCAACGTCTGCAACCTCCGCATTCTTCACTACTGTTGAAAACAAACCAGGATAGAAATCGTCAATCACTTCAATATGATAGTCCGAAATTCCCATCCTCCCATAGCAGGGCTTTGGTCTCGCTCCTCTTCATCCACTTGCACACAAAGTTTGTGTGAGTGAATGATGAGGAGCGAGGTAAAAACCCTGCCGTGGGTGAATGGAAATACCAGTCCATCATGTCATGTGCATTCCCCTGTTGCCTGTACTAAGTGCAGTTGAGGTGGTAAAAATCGAATTTTTTGTTACTTCTAAGAACTTTGCAAGGGACACTTACTTCAGCTGAACACAGAGCTTTGGAAGCGAGTTGTCATGTTTGTCGTCATAGTGATAGAGAACACCATCTCTGAAACACAAAACAAAATATTTAATAGTAACACCAAAGGAAACAAAGAACAACTTATAGTGAGACTTTATTGCCAATAGGTGGCAGCACTGCACTAGCAGTCCTGACAACATTATTCATTTCAATAGGAAATTGACGTGGGACTGTAACCTGAATGGTTTTCAATAAATTTCAATGGCAGCGACACATGATCCATGGTGGCTTAAAGTTCCCAATTCAGTGGTCTTGATCCTTTCAGTTGCAGGTTTCAGGTTGAAACTAGATGGATAACCAAACCTGGACTTAAGATCTACAAACTACCACTAAACTGCTATAGTATTACTCACGATACCACTTACTTGAGAACGAAATAGGCTGGCTTCCAGGTAGGACCGCCGAAATATCCCTGTGACTTAAGCAGCAGCATTCCTTCCTTACCGACGCCACGTGCTGGCCGTGAGGACGACACTGCATCTTCCCAGTGGACCAGAGCGTAGTAGTCCAGCTCCACCTCGCTCGGTTGGCACCGACAGTCCTGTGCTATCCACTTCCTGAGTCCGATCTTCTGAACTGTGGCATCGGTGAGCACACTGAGTCGTGGGAGGTCGAGCTCACTTTGTCTTATCACCATATCCAATTGACTGATTATGTTCCTGAAGATAAAGATAGGGTATGGTTCACCACTTGACGTAAGATTAAGAAGACCCATACACAGTTGGGGGGTTATTCCAGCCACCAGAACAAACATTAGAAGCACCTAAACCAGGGAAATGGGAACTTACTTTGTTAACTCTTCATCTCCTGTCGTGATCCAGAACTGCTTCCTACGATTTGTGCACACGATGTTGATGACATGACAATTCATGCTCAACTGAAAATAAACAACAGAAATGTGAACTCCAAGTTTGGCCTCAATCAACTTAGCTGATCCCGTTTTCCTTGCCAGTTCATAGAAACATTCTCAATTTCAACAGTCAGAGGATGCAACTTTCTTCACGTTTCCCTTCTTAACAGTCAGGTCTTTTTTATTCCACTTTCATCTCTGGGATTCCTTGGGCGTGATTTCATCCACCTGAGGTCCCATACCGCCCAGGTCACGCAACCCAGTGGGGTATGGGCAAGAGATGGTCTTTGAGACTCTTATTGCTTGCTGTGCATGCAGTTGTTGCACTTTTGGTTGCAACTTCACTTTTCCCCCTCAAAATAGCAATCCCTAGCATTTTATTAATTCTTAATCACTTACAGAGATGTAATCAAGTTCTGTGTACTTGATGACCGCCTCTTTCCTGTACCGTGGTCCACCCAGGTACCGCCCCAGCAGATACAATGCTTGGTCTGTCAGCAGGATGAATATGGGTTGTGCATCGCCTTCCATGTGACCGAGGCTTGTGTGGTACATCTGGAAATGGAAAATGGTCATTGGAGATGTGGAATTTCTTCGGAGATGTGGAATTTCTTTGGAGATGTGGAATTTCTTTGGAGATGTGGAATTTCTTTGTGTTGTCAGAGGGTGCAGTGGACACATCGGTGCCTAGGCAGGGTTTAAAGTTCATGACCATTTGGTCTAAAATGCAACCTGGATTTTGCTCTGTGCGACCAAAAAATTGATGTTCTAATGGATATTTTGTTTTGTGTGCGACTTGATCTTTTGGCCTATTCGACCAAAATCTGCTTTTTCCGAATATGAACTTTGATCCCTGCTGGCACCTCTGGAGTTCCAGGTTCGATTCATGGTCAGACCTTCTTTTCATCTCACACAAAGGGCGGCTCTTTCTAGTTGTCAAAAGAGCATTCAGCTCTCAATTCAACACTTCGAAAAAGATTTCTTTAAGTGCAAAAGCACAAGCTCCACTGCTGTTTGCGACAACTGACCCCTTCATAACTGATTTTCAATACATGCACAGGTTGCCATGTCCTCCGTACCTTTATAAACTGTTCATCTTGACCTTGGAAGACCTCTAGCATCAGAAAGAGCATGTTGTTGTTATCCACTCTGGAAAAACAAGAAGAGGCAATAATGTTAAGAAATTTGAGGCTAGCGTCTTATAATGAGGGACAATCTAAAGACAGTCAAACCACGAATCGGTCAAACTTAGTTTCCAAATTCAAATCAACAATTCCCAGGTTCTTTGACTAAAAGATGTTCTCTTTTTACAAAATATTTTTCAATGTATGCTTACTTGATTTCAGCTTCATGTAAATGCTGCTCAGGACTAACAACTTGTCTGGCCTGTCCGTCATGTCCACTGCCGTCGTCCGGCGACCCCTGGCTTGCCCCGTCACCCTCCTCTCTCCTCAGAGTGGGATCGAGATACTGGACGACAGCGAGATCCAATGGCTTCTTCACCGCTCGCGTTTTCTGCGGACTAGACTCAGCGCCATTCCCCTCGGTTCGTTTCCCATCCTGCACCAAATCACATTTGTCCACGATTTTCGAATGAATCTTGCCGTTGCAACAGTACACATCGACGTACGGACTCAATGGTCGACTTGTAACCTCCGGCGAAGGATTTTCTAGTGAAATTTCCGGTACTTCAGGCAACTGTAATACTTGTTGTTCTCCCTCCTTCTCGACACAACTCGTACGACTAGAATTCAAAGCATATATATCGAACGAATCTTCAGAGTCCATATGCTCCAAAATACTCAAATATTTCCTTGAATTTTCGTCAGAAATGTTCGGTTTTTCTCTGTCTTTCAGAGGACTACATATACGGTCAATTCCTTCATTTTTTTCGTGGGGTACAGAACTGGTGTTTTCCGATTCACTACAAACTTTTGTCTTTGATTCACTGTCATTTTTATCACAGATTTCAACATTCTCGTCAAAATTTTTCGTCGAATTATCCAAAGAGGCCGAGTTCCTTTTTTCCATTTTGCCAAAAGGTGCATTAGAAACAAGCATTCCATCACTTTGACTACTCACCAGGAATTTCGCATCACCATTCATCGGCGGTGGTTCATTCGCCACAAATGCTACATCCAAAATCTTCGAGAAAGAACTACGTTTCTCTTTAAAAGTAAGATTATCATTCGTAGCATCAGAATGACGAGTTTTTTCTCGTAATTTCACCGTCTCTCCATTGACTTCAATTGTTTTGACACCACCACCATCACACTTATCATCACACGCACCGACGTCTGTTGGCTTTTCCCCAGAACCTGCAAATACACCAGACCCCGACAACTCCACAATCTCCTCCAACTTGGCCATATCCCCAGCTTTCTCTTCCAACCTAGGTGAATGGGAATGCTTCATTTCCGGCGTAGCGGGAGTCCGTGGACTCTCAGGTAAACTATCCTCCCCCTCGTCCTTCTTCCTACTATTCGACCTCTTCTTCCGACCTTTTGACTTTGTGGGAACTCGTATGACCTCTAAATCCTGACTGACATTGATATCATCCATGTCTAACGACATCAGCCGGCTTCTCACGTCGTTTTCGAACGTCAGACTCGGACTGGAGCTGTGGAACGACTGGTTGGCGTTCGGGATATCAAGGGTACGCATACTATCCAAGGAACTGTTATCCGAGGGTTGAAGCAGCTGGAGGTCGACGGGTCGTGTGTTGTTGTTGAAAGAGCCGACAGATTCCACATCAAAGCTGACATTTCGAGGGAAGAATTCTTGACTACTGAGCTGGAATGAACAAATTTGGGACTCGTTAGGCCCTGTTTATACAGAAGGTGCAGCAACACGACATGGCACAATTATTTTTTAAGCCTAGCGCACATCGACTTTGCGACTGGAAGCAACTGAACGCCACAGTCGCTATCGATGTGCGCGTTCAGCGCACATTGGCTACAACTGGTCATTGCGGCAACAAGTGGCACAATCCAGTCTTCAATCTGGAGCGTGCAGATCGAACAGGTAACTGAACTGAATGCTACACGGAAATTGTTGATGTCTTCCGAGCGGACCACTTGGGATTCCATCACATGACCAGGTGTGCTCCAGAAACAAAGGAGCAGGGTCGATGTGCGCTAGGCTTTACATTCCATGTACCGGTACATGTATTTCCATTTAACCATTGACATAGGACATGCTCAGCAAAGTGACGCACTGTTTCATATTTGCTACCTATTTCTGTCGGCGTAACTTGGGGAGAAATGCAGAAAGGTACATGAATTCTCACCTGTGATATGTCACTGTTCATACTGCACAGGGACAACCGCTCATCGGCATCCTCCTCGGAGTTCTGTGGAGCATGACTAGGTTTCCTGCTCGGCATGTAGCTGGCCAGGTCAAGATATGGTACATCCTAGAACAGGAATTCACAAGTTACATTGTTAATTTTGTCGCTGGGGATATGACCAATTTTAATTCACTCATCGACTCCTTCACACACTGCCTTTGCAGGACTAGTAACTGTCAGAGTGGCACAGTGGAAACATCAGCACCTGTCACCTCTGAGGTTCAGGGTTCAAACCCCACTCAGGCCTGCACTTCATATGACAGAGAGCACAACTCTCTCTCACAGTGCAGTTTTTCTCCAGGGTTCTTCCCCCTGGCAAAGCAAATAAATCAATGACTTTTCAAGGACTTTTCAAGGGCTGTTTCCAAACTTTTCAAGGATTTTTGGTACACTGACAGAAGATTTTTGCGAAGAAATAAGTCCTAAAATAATAACATACTGGTAATCACGCAGGCCAGACTCGAGAGAATAAAGGAAGAACACAAGAAATCAAGGACTTTCAATGACTCTGACAAAAGTTGTGCAGAATTCAAGCACTTTTCAAGGCCCTTGGAGGCAAATGGCAAAATTCAGTGATAATCAAGGTTTTCAAGGATGCGTATGAACCCTGTTTCTCCTGGCACTCCAGTTTCCTCCTACTGACTGCACATTGAATTATCCCCATGTAGTCTGTCGAGCTGATAATAACGTACTGTAGTTTGTGCTCGGCTCTCATTTAGATATTTAAAAGCAATGAAATCAAACTTACATAATCAAGATCGAAAGTCACGAACTCTAGCCCTGAGGTCATCGTCAACAGGATGTGAATACGCTGAAAAGAAATTGAAAATCACGTACAGTTTGTGGTTCAGCGAAGAGATTTAACTGTAGAATCCATTTATGGCTTTAAGGTAACCATTTCCCTTTTGTCTTCTGCTGTTAGCTTAAGAATCCATTCACGCGATTTTCGTGCCGCGCGATGTTGCATCCTTTGTCCACGTCCAACGCGGCGGAAACAAACAATGCTTTCGAGCGTCTGCGGCAAGATAATCGCGTGAATGGATTCTTAGCCTCAGATGTAAATTATAATTCACGAACATTTGAATTCCTTTTCTCGATGAAGCTCCCCCCCCAGATATGAGTTGGAGGTCCTCCCCTAATCCTGACCAAGAGACCCTCCATGGTGGAAGATGGGCTTACCTGATCGTCCAGAAGAAGAGCATCCTTGACGTAGTATTTACCGACCACCTTTGGATTTTCAGAGAAGCACTTGATGTAGCATTCAAGGAGGTTCTCGCACAGCGCCATGTAGAGCCATGCTCGGCCTAAAAAAGAGAAAAGCGTGACAATCTGAATCTTGTTCAAATGCCTGGGTTTGGCAACACAAACCAGCTGCCTATGGAATCATGGCATGACTTTGTATTCGAAGGCCTGGGTTTGACAAAGCCTGACAGCATCAAACGCATGGCTTGGCAAAATCCGTGGCATCAAGTAATGTGTTCTCTAGCATTGAGGGTAATGGTCTCTGCGCCCTTTCAGATTGGCCTTTGCACTTCTAGCATGTCTAGTAGGGACGAACCGCCAAGGCTTCAACTAACATTACACTCAGTCACAGGGAAATGTGCAAGAAATTACTGTCCATTGGAAAACAAATTACTACTGCACACTGAATTCTTTCCATCAGCTACCAGTGATCTACACCTGGTGTTTCAGTATTCTACCCAGTGGGACATGGTTTTTACGGCCCATAGGATTCCTAAGCTATAGCAACCAGACAGCAATGAACAATTGATTTTTCCATAAAACGCAATGTACAAAAATGTACTTTGAACTACTGTATGTCTATGAGCTGAGCCATTCCACACAAATTAGGGCGACTTTCCCTCAGACAGCCACAGACAGACCACACCTCTGACAGCTTAAATGTTCCATACCTCTTCCTAAATGTGTGGTAACTTTCACCAGGCGGTTAATCTCTTTAACCGCCTCCTTGCGAGTGAATTCCTGCGCCACCTGCCAGTAGCCATTGGTGATGTGACGAAGTCTGAAACAAGGAAAAGAACAATGGAAATTTTCAGTATCATGGATTTTTATAAGGATGAAGGATGTCTGCACTACGTTGAAACGGAAGGAAAAACAATACAATCATCCATAAATGAGAACACGGGCGAATTGAATGTACAGCAGGAGGAAACTGGAGTGCCCAGAAAAACCTGCACTGTCAGAGAGTTGCCCTTTCTATCACATGAGTACCAAGTCCAACTGGGGATTGAACCCAGAACCTCAGAGGTGACAGGCACCATGTTTCCGTTGCACCACTCTGACAGCCCAATCGAACCGCTGTTGAGGTTCTTCACTGACGTCACAACGGTCATGTGGCTGCAAAGTATTGGCCATTTTGGCCGTCATATGGCCATCAAAACTATCACGTCATGACTTTTTAACTTCAACTTTAACTTTCTTTTTAAAATTTTGACATCAGGATCTGTGTGTTCAGATGCTGTGTTCATGTCGTGACGTTGCTTGACATTTTGACGGCCAACATGGTGGCATCGTGTCGTCATGGAAATGTGGCGTATCCAAGCATGAAAATTTGACTTGGATGATACTCACCCATGAAGGAATGCATGGTCAAGATGTTCACACAGTTTCTTGAGGAGACGATCTTCATTCGCTAGAATCAGAATTTCCTCTCCTGAGCAAAATTGTTGTTCTTGAATCTGAAAAGAGGAAGATATACACCCTGCTGATTATCATTCCTCAGAATAACGCAGAGAAAACCTTGACAGAACGACCAAATCAATACTTCGATTGTTGAAGTGCGTTTCAAGAAAATCAGTCCCATCTTCACAAGCTCAGGAAGCACTAGAACACAGAAAAGCAGATCTGCTCGCCGAAGATCCTGGGGCACTTTGTCAATTTCTGTAGCTTAGATTAGAAGTTCAATGAGATATATAAGTGTGTTACTTACATGAATATATTTAATGAGTATTGTTTTATTCAAAGAGTGTCATACCTTCCAAATTTGACACTCCAGACATGCCTCTTTTCGGGTATTTCCCACAGAAACAGTTTTACATTTTGCACTGGTTTTGATCTATACCCATGACACAAACCAACTTACAAAGGTCTAAGTATACACATTTCCCCCATTTCTTCAGCATCTTAATGAACAACATTCTTTTTTTATGGGGGGACTCCCAGAAAGTCAACAACTTCCTTGATACATGTATTATTCTCATGTTTACGGGGTACCGGGTATATCAACTTTAGTATGACCTATAAATGAACTTTAACTTCCGAAAGTAAAGGCTGCCGCTTTTTACATGAAAGCCATGTCATAACCAGCAATCACAGCACATGAAGCATAATGCATAGGATCATCCTCGGTGGGGGGGGGGGGGAT
>NMRB01002250.1:83616-110488 GCA_002633025.1 Notospermus geniculatus
AACGTTTCTTCTTGATATGCCTTTTCTGAGAGGAAAAAAAGAAAACAAGAGAAAAGGGAAAAAATAGAAAAAAATGACAAAACCACGAGTGAGACAACGCGAGGTTCGAACCTACGACCTTCAGGTTGTGGAGCCGACATCCTGGGCACTATGCTAATCAACTGACTGCAGGTGGGCGGAAGATATTTGTTACCTGGTTCAGGGCAATGCGTGTAACTCGACGTTTAAGCCAAACTTCGCGTACTGTTTGGCAAACCAGGCTCGATAAATGGACATTTTCTTCTGAAAATCGCTTGTTGGTGGCTCCCTACCGCAAGGCACCCTCCACCACACGCCACTGTCTCCCATGCGAGCTGCTCAGCGCTGCATAATTAATGAGCTAGACGTGCGTCCAAGACTACGCTTTTACTGCATACACAGCAGTTAGCTGTGCAAATAAACAGTTCGATGCCTTTAACGCCGTCTTAATCTCCGTTGGAGGCATAGCCTGCTCTCAATCACAACTTTTTGGTGCCTTTTTGCGACGGCGGCGAAGGCTAGTCGGAGGTCTCCATCTTCGTCTACTGTTTGCATAATTAATGGGGTCTAATTAGGCCTTAATTTTCATTGGTCCATACTGATCGGTGGTTATGAATATTCACTAATGTTTGCTTGCCATTTAAGACTAATTTCTGTGTATTCGGCAAGCACATGCTTGCCAAATAACCACTTCCAAATGAAATAGCCTACATGTAGGGCCTATTATGTGAAGAATGGTACCTTTACCTCGTCTCGCATTAGGGCCTACGCAAATGATGAAGATCCAAACTTCTCTCCCTCTCTCTCTGTACAGGATAAGTTGACACCTCTCGGTCTCCTAGCAACGAGGATAACGACCACGCCTTCACACGAGGAAATCTCTCGGATTCTCGTCACGACCGATATCACCGATACGAGCAGGTCCAAGAGGAAATTGCCACTACAAGCAAACCAGGTATCTTTTTACGCCGGTGCTATTTGCACAGCATGCTGTGTAAGTAGGGAGTGAATTTTTATTTACACAGCAAGTTCGTATTTAAAAGTACTAATAAAAGTGGCTACCGGGATTCGAACCCGCGACCATTGGGTTACAGTCCACTCCATCTTTGCACTGCGCTAGTCAACAACTGACGGAAGACGTGGATAGGGAATTTTTTGCCTACCACAATCTCAATCATGGCCAATAGAAGATCCAAATTTACTCACATGACCTGTCATTCATAATTCCTGTGTAAAAGAGAGTACCGGGGTATTGTCATGATTGTACTGCCTGTGCAAATCGTCACGGCGATCTTTTTAACCATTTTCAATACAATAGATAACGGTGCCAAGGTTACATCGCGGCCTAACCTCTTCAATCAGGGAACCCAAGAAGAACATGAGAGTAGGTTTACTGTCGAATAGCTCGAACAAGATGTCTCATACATTTTTTTCGTTCTTGAATTCTCCTGCACAGGATATATACGACACGTTCATCGTGGCCGTCCGCAACCGAAATCTATCGATTGTGAAACTTCTGCAGCAGTATTGGAATTTCAGTCTATGGAAAAGCTCCGAGGTACTTTCCTCAAAGAATTCAATGAATTTCAGACACCAGTGTTGTCAATTAAAGACGTGTGCCATGTCCCTGCTATCATAAGTAGCTGTCAACTTGCTAGATTAATTACAGGAGTACACTAACAGATGCAATATGATAGGCCCAAAAAAGTATTTTGGACTGTTGTTTATTCCCGAAACTCTTCATTGACGTAGGCTATTCACCATGTTTTTCAACCCGTGTTGTCTGGCTACTTTATTCCCAATTATTTTTTACCAGGGTATCTTTGGAATTCATATAGCAGCCGAGAAAAACTGGGTGGAAGGAGTCAAGCATTTCATGTCAACAGACAGCACCTGGTTTAAACTTACAACGAAGGTAGGAAATCCAGAAGATAAACTTTGGGAGTGCGTATCCTCCCACAGCAGGGGTTTACCCCACTCCTCTATATCCACTCACACAAACTCTGTGTGCGAGTGTATGAGGACTAGGAGCGAGACCAAAGCCCTGCTATGGGAGGATGGGAGTGCCTAGTCAGAATAACGGTTCTTTCTCCACTTGAATTTGCCCAACTTTGAAGCATCTTCATCGACATAGGCCTACCCAATTCGAGAGTTCTATGAGGTTGTCATACATTTCATTTTGATAGACACTGAGGGGCCCCGACAAAGGGCCTGAATCTGGATTGCGATTAATAAGACGGATCGGGCGATTTTTACGACTGCAATATCTCTATTTTCCACTCACAGCACGAGGGAGACACAGCCCTGATGGTTGCAATCAAGGCAAACAGCACGGAGAGCGCACGGGCGTTGTTGATGGGTGAGATCACCCAGCGCGCTTACAGCGTCGACAAGTATCAGAACAAGGTAGGATACATACAAAACATTCTCCCACAGCAAGGGTCTTTACCTCCCTCCATTCATTCCTAGTGTGTGAGTGTATGAAGACGAGCGAAACCATAGCCCTGCTATGGGAGGATGGATACAAAAACGTTCAAGCTTCATTTTCAGCCCCAGCAAATAGGTTGGGTCGTTCAATATTAAGTGGGAGCCCGACATAATAATGCACAACTTTAATGCGAGAACATGCAACTCCAAGAGTCAGCGACAGAAGGAATGACAAAAATGTCTCACCTACACCAAGTTGGGTGACAGCTTGGGCCTATTCCCAAACTTCCTATAGCCTACCATACAACGCTAACTACTCTACTGGCGCAGAGCGTCTGAGTTTTCAATGGAAAGAGCCAACCTTCAACTCTGCCCCAGGTTTGAGCAGAGAGGTATCTTCTATCATGATCTAGATGTCTGCTATGATTCTGATCTCTTCAGGCTTCGAAGTCCGCTCTAAGACTAGTTTTCGAACTCAGTTACCAAAGTGCAGACGAAATGAAAGCCCGCAACGCGATGACAGAAATGTTTGTCAGATACTACATCAAAACGAAGCGTATCTTTGACATCAACTATCTCTCGGTAAGTTTTTTCGACTCATCAACTTATGGAATCCGCCTGTTTAGACAAAAACGCCGCTCTGACTGACCATCAAAACCGCCTTCAGCGTTCAACTTCAGTCATCATGCATTTGTAGCCTTTCTCGTCCACTCCACGGCAGCCGCGCCCGTGCAGAACTCCGCACGGGACCATCGATCAGCGGTCATACCGACCACATCCTGGTCTATTATCTGTCTGTGCTACCTCATACTTCCACGCTTGGAGGTCGGGAGCGTGCTCCAAAAGCTTGACAGTCAAGATGTATCGACCTCGCCAAAGAGCAGACTCGGAACTTCAGGAAACCCTCTTTTACTAGCGTATCACAAAGCCAACAATGGATCTTCATGCTCGATAGGCCTACTTTTTTGAGTTGGTGTCGGTGAAAACGATCCTTCTGCTGTGTAAATCGTAGGCTCATTCCTAAACATTGTATCCCTGCAGAATCTGGTCGGCCCACTACTCAAAGAAGATGTCCTTGGCGAGAACTTCCTGTGCGTCATGCAGTACGTCTTGGAGACGGCCTCAAACAACGAGGGCCTCATCAAGCAGCTCAACGAAGCACGCCCTTGGTATGTTTTGATAAGGCGGTTCACCGGGTACACACCACAGAGACACCAATCACGGGCATACTGCCGCCTGACCTACGTCCTGTTCCTCATGATGTCGTTGTCCGTTCCTGCCAGGAAGCATGTCGTGACTCGCTCCCCTGGGTTCCTCCAAACCGTCAGTGAAATGCTCCCATCCATCACACAGCTCCGGTGGGACGCAGACAGTAAGATTTACCTCGCTGTGGCAGCCTTATTGCTGGTTGCCGCCTTCCTGTACCACAGAGAATTCGGCAACACGTGGTTCTTCAGTTACCTGTGCCGATTCATCGAACCTCTGAACATTTTCCTTGAATACAAGCGGCGCTGTGTGCGGACACTCCTGTCCAGGAGAATCGACGAGGTTGACAAACAGGTCGGTATGTTACTGCAAGAAGTGATGACCAGGATGAGAATCTTCAGGGGTCCATTCGCCGCAACAGTTGCCCGTGTTCGAAATGGAGAAATGTTTGCAGAAGTGGTGGAAGAATTTGGCCCACGCCCCCGTGTGTTAGTATCTGGATCAACCTTGTTTAGTACACAAGAAAGACAAGGTGAACCGTTGGAGGACAGTCAGACGGATGATGAGGTGACGGGAGAAGTCTACGGGCCAGCACCAAGGACGCCAACTCATGAGGACAAGGCAAACAACAAGGATATCCTCGAAGGAAACGGATCTGGTGTTGAAAAGTGCACAGCTGCTGAAATAAAAGCAATGCATTTACCTGATAATGTCTCCAGAAACGATAAAGAAGAAGTTGTGCCAACAGCTGATGTTGGAAGAACAGTTAAAGTGGGTGAGACAAAAGCAACACCTCTGCCTGTTGACAGACCAAAAGCCGGAGCTGCATCTGAGGATGATTTTTGGACAACACTTACAGAGGACGAAATTAAAGCTATACCTCTGCCTGTTGACAGTCGAAAAGCCGGAGCTGTATCCACAGGTGTTGGTGGGATTGCGCGTACAATGGCTGAGTTGAAGGCTATCCCTCAGCCTGATGGCATCCCCAAAACAGTTGCTGTACCTGAAGATGGGACAACACTTACAATGGCTGAGATAAAAGCTGTACCTCTGCCTGATGACATCCCCAAAACAGGAGCAGAACGCCTACCTGAAGCTAACGTTGGTAAAACACCGACGAAGGTTGAGATAAAAGCTATACCCCTGCCTAACAACATTCCCCCCAAAATAGCAGAAGCAGTAACTGAAGATAAAGTTGGGACAATGGATGAGATCGCAGCCATGCCACTGCCTGGTGACATTCCCAAAGCAGGGGCTGTACCTGAAGATCCTGTTGGGATTTTTACAATGCCCGAGATAGAAGCTACCAGTATATCACTGCCTAGTGCCGTTGCCCAAAATGACTCGACAAAGGCCCTGCCTCAAGCCGATGTACCCCTTCGGCATCGGCCATCCATGGAAGAGGTAGCAGCCTTGCCGCTACCTGATGACTTTGCCACTGAACCTGAGAGTTCCGACGAAGAGCAACAAGTGGCAGCCAATCCAGACAAAGATGAGAGCGGACTCAGAGGAGAAGAAGATGATATTGTTGACAGTATCGAAGCGATACCATTACTAGAGGAAATAGCTGGTGAACTCAAAGCAGCCGAGACCGAGGCGGAAGCGGTGTTGCTGTTGGAGAAACACTGGAAGAAAGTAGAGAAGTGTCCGGCTGAGATATCTCTTCAACTCACCAACAAGGTTGAGCAAGGCAATAAGGCCATCGAGTTGAACACGCCAAAGAGCCTTTGGAGCAGATTGAAAACATACTGGTCAAGTACGAATGGCCAAAAGTCGAGGAATAATCGGTGGGAGAAGGCAGCGAAGGAGTTAGACATTGCTCGTGAAAAATTGGAGGAATTAGGCCTACATGTATTACAGAAGTCAGTAGCTGGAGGTGTAGCTGAGAAAGTGGAAACTCCTCAGTATATGGCTAGTTCTTTGACGGGTGATGAAATGGCGGCGATATCGATAGCACATGAAATGGCCGAGAAACTTACCGATACAACCGACATGGCCGAGTTGGCAACATCGAAACCTCCAGCTGAGCTACCTGTAGAGGAGGGGAAGCAACCTGCCCCGTCAGCCACCACAAATGAAGCTGCTGGAACAAATTCTGGTAGCAAAGAAAGTCCATGCCTCTCTCACAACCCTCTAGTTCAGGCAGCTGTTCCTAACATCCTTGATCTACTATCAACGTCCTCAGCAGCAAGAAAGTTGGATCCTGGAGAAGTGGTACAGCCACAACCAGCCACAGATGAAGCAACAAAATCAGACATTGAAGAGGCTATTCTTGTTCCCAAACCTGAAAATTTACCAGCAAAATCCAAGTACAGTGAGAAACTTGTTGCCCAAGAGAGGCAACATCCTTCTTCAAGCCAATTCAATGAAACTGCTTGTGCAGGTTCCACTGGTGTAAAGGAAGGAGCCCCTCAGCTAGATCTCGGTGAGTCCATTCTGCTGAAACGAGAAGATGAAGAAATACCCACAAGAGATTTGGACATCTCGACACCAACACCTACTGCAGGAATGAAGGCTCTTCCTGAAGAAGCTGGTCAACGATCACTCACTGCTGATGCAACAAGATGTGGAACACCTGAACTTGATCATGGTATCAAACTACCAAACATTGAAAGTGAAGTCATACCCAAAAGTGATTTGACCAAGTCTACACCGGCAGGAATGATGGCTCCTTCGGGAATGTTGAGTCAACCACCAAATGCTATGGCAACAAATGTAGAAGAGACCGTCACTGTTCCTGGAATTGGTACTGGTGGACATTCAGATGGTGTTGGTGAAAATTCAGATGGTGTTGCTGAGACAACTTCTAACATTGGTGAGAGAGTTCCACCTGAAAGTCTTGCTGAATCAGAGAAAGTGCCAGAAAGAAATGAAGAAACTACCATCACCTTAACTTCAGATGAAGTCAACGGGCCTGGTTATGTAAGTATGAAGGCTCACTCTGATGGGAACCTAGAGAAGACACAAAGAGTCGACCCGAGTAAGGCAAACTCCTCCTGTACCTTCCCCGAAGAAGACATTGAAGAGAGGACGAAAGTGAAGCACCCGTGTAGGAAACACTGGACAGGGTCTGTGAGACAAGTTGGCAGGTCTGATAAAGGAGGTATGGGTGACGCTCACTACTGGAAGATGCCGCCTGGAGACGAAGATAAGGGAGCAAGGAAGACTTGCTTTGCGGGTTTGGACATGAAAACGTGGCCCCCACACGCTTTCGTAGCAGAAGACCCACTGACGTACTTGGCAAGGATGCAAGCACGAGTAACCAAGAATGACTGCAAGTGTTTACAAAGGAAAGTAATTGAAGCTATTGAAGATGAGAAGAAAGAAAGAGAAGAATGTGTTGGGCTGGCTCGTGGGACGAACTTCAGAAGCCTTGAGAATAAATTTCAGAGGCAGACACTCTGTCCTGAAGATGAGACCCTTTCCGCCTGTCCTGCTGATTGTGTGTGTTCTGAATACAGATATTTGTTGGCCATACTCAGTGCTAAGTATGGGGAACAGTGTAGGCACAGCTTGGTAGGAGGTTCCATGGAAGGTAAAAACTTACACGCTGTATCGTCTTGGGTGGAAGAAGGTCTGGCGAGGTGCCCACAAAAATATGACCAAGAGGTTGACAACGACAGGCATTCTGAAAAATCAACTCAAACCATTCTCAATGGAGAGGACATCGTAAATGGATTTGGCCGTGATGAGGCAGAAGATTTTTGTGAATCAAATGAATCTGCAACGTCAGACGTGCCAGAGTGGTTCGCAGGGACTGACCCAGCAATTGAGTGTCAGCAAGGTACCAAGTTAGATGGTGACTTTTGTTTTGGCGTGTTCACACTTTCAAATTGCGACAGTACGAATAGGGAGGTCGAGAAACAAATGGAAGAACCAGTGTTCCAAGGAAGCAATGACAAGGTGGTTGCAGCAAATGCCAATGTCCAACCACAGAGAGAATTCTCTGCAACAATCAAAATGGCCTTTGAACAAGAACAACTAGAGGACGAGGAGCAACAGTTAACCGCTGAAATCAACCAATCGGGGAATAGTACATTGCCAGTGTTGAAAACTGACCAATCAGAAAGACCACAACTGATTGCAGAAACCAATCAGCAGCTGCCACACCAGACAGAAGAGCAATCTGATGTCAGCATCCATCCTGGACTTGGTCACCGCCCGTTATCACCGACAGAAGCCTTTCAAATCTGTAACAGGAACTGGTTACTCCATGGTGACCGTTGGTGCTCCAAACTCGATGTCTTCAGACGTCTTCCAGTTGAGTGTTTGACGATGTTAGGTGACAAGGGACCGGCCATCTGCCCCAATATTGACTTCTTCATAATCGGAGTAGGGTAAGTTCGGCTTTCTTTGACTCATCCAATCAGGTGTTGAAGCGGATCGATCTATCATCCAATCTGGCATTGAAGTCCATGTAATTTTTTCCCCAAGGCCCGTAGAAATGGACTTGATCCTTTCTTAGCCCTGGAGAGGTGGTAGCAATTTCTTAGGCCAATTTTATTTTGAACAGAAAACAAGGTGGCATCACCGTCCTTGGGTCATCGCGAGACGGTAGCCCGCTGGCAGTCACTGTTGTCCATCCAGCACGGTACAGCTCTGAAGCAGAGAAGTGGACCATGTGTCATCTACCAGGCATCTCTCACAAGAACTTGGTGAAATTCATGGTAAGAGCAGTTTGACATCCAACACACACACACTCTGTACAGTTACTGGTACCGATACCCTATTAAAGAGGAAACATGAGTTGCAGAAGACAGCCTCATAATCTTCTTCTCCAAGATCCGCCGTCTACCGGTAAGTCACTTCTGCAGTGATGGCAGGGCGGGTGGCAGGGGAGGAGGTTTGGACCACCCCGATTGCCTGATGGCAACCACTGTCATGATTCCAATTTGTGGAAATGTGTTTCATTTTAGGGCATCTACCTCACCCATCAGGCGGTGTTTATTTCCGCAGAACTCTGCCAGGGAACGCTGGACCAGTACATCAACTTAACCAACACAAACGGAGGACTTCAGCCTTGGCAGACAGCTCAGATGTCAGTCGACGTTCTCACTGGGTTGGCGTACCTCCATGAAAAGAAAATCTTACACAAGAACTTGAGGGTAAAGACGAATTCTTATCCACTTTGGTGCCATAGTCCGATTTTCCCGTCTATGATTGTCTTCACAGCAATAGATGGGATCAATTCCCTCCATGATGTCATGAAGCTGCGGCATCGCATAGCATTACTAAGTTCTGCAACACACATAGATGTTGCTGTGTCGAATTACTAGTACTCTCTTTGATGCTGAAGGTCTTGTTTTGTTTGGCAGCCAACGAACACCTTTATCACTGCCGAAGGAACCGTTAAGCTGGGGAAGTTTGGGTACGATCCACAGCAGATACCCAGAGCGATACATCGGGGAATTCGTAAGTACCGCCACTCCTTCAGGACAAAATATCCTCTAACCACTGCCTAGTATAACTGACCATGCCAATGAAAGTCATCTTTGTTAAGTCGGTTTAGTCTTGTAAGTTGCCTGCTGGTCAAAAGGGCAGAAGGTTCCGTTTCGGTGGACAAGCTTTGGGCTGGAGACTTTCTGTGCCAGGATATTGCCACAAGGGTTCGCTTTGCCAACCTTATTATCCCGAAAGCACAAAGTTACTAGTACTTATGATTTTTCAGTTCAGTTTTTCTGCATTGATCACGAATTGGTCAAACACCATTTAGAAGTCACCTTGAAGTAATCAGTGGTTCTTCATGCTTGTCCCACCAAGTGTGCAGTGACGAAGGGAGTGAGCGCTAAGAACCTCTGATATTCCCAGGATGTTCAGAAGTGACCACGAACGAATCATTTGAATACATGTGCCCCTTTTCTTTCCAGTGGACCCCTGCTGCTGGTTACCCCCAGAAATATTCATGCTCCCTTCAGAGACCTCGTACAATGAACTCTCCGACGTACAGGTTTGTGGAATGCTCCTTCACTACGTCCAGACCAAAGGTGAACATCCGTTTGGAAAGGTCCCATTTGACATCATCACCAACATCATGCTGGGTCATCCAAAACTTGTTACAGCGGACAGCAAGATGACGAAGGTGATATCTCAGATGATCCAGAAGACACAACTGAAAAGACCAACAGTTAGGGAAGTACTCCACATGATGCAGTCAGGCAATGAGCAGTGGAACTAGCTGTGGTTTTCTGCAATCAACTTTGATGGTGACAGAACTAGCAGAGAATGGGTTTGCGAGGTTCTTTGAAGGTGAGGGAACAAGCCATAGTGGAGGATTTTCAGGATTCTTGTAATCTGCACCGTATGATTGGACCTGAAAGGACAGACTTAGATTTTTCAACAAACATATCACAAAAAGAGCAAATATCATCAAAAAGATTGAGGAGTGAAATGTACTTGGAATGGCTTCAATAAACTAATGGAACCAAACTTTTTGACTTTTTTTCATTCTGTGAAACATCCTTGTGAACAATAACTTAACCATTTTGCTACCATAGACCGGTTTACCAGTCCGTGATGTTTTGACGCTACCATGGTCACACAAACGTAATGGATGAGGTCGTGTACAAAAATGCACTGCATGACATCGTGACAACATCATGACGCAATGTCTGGTACTGAACTCCTTAGGATATCTTGAGCATCATGAAACCAAGCATGCAACATTATGAATTTCCACAACAGAATGATAAAATACTCGTGAACTATGGGCCTGAATGGACTCCAAAAAAGAATAACACAATTCACTTTATGCAGTACATCGTTATTATAATTATTGCATCATACTGAGTAACACCAATACATTTGTTTGTCTGAAGATCTTTACCATGGACTAATATTGAAAGGCGTGGGAAGAGCTGAAGGAATGACACAAACTGAAATATGATTACAGTTTCGTCGTGGATCTCTTAGGCCGAGTTCATGAGGTGGCTTTTTTGCCAAGTTGGGTACGGTATGTCTAAAGAGCAGGGGCATGGCTAAACAGTTGGCAGAACCAACCAAGTTCATTTGTTCCTAAGAAGAATCAGGCCTGGCGGTGAAGTCAATGATCAGCGTGGGATTTCTGATATGATGGAATTTTGACAATTTTGCAACCAGTTTATCTGACTTGACACTTTGTTAATTGATCAGAAAAGATTCACACTAGCACTCACTAGGCAAGTACATGTACTGGGAAATCCATTCTTTGTCAAAATGTACACAGTTCACTTTTCAAATGAAGAGCTTAGAGCACAAAGGGCATATGTCCATTTTTTGCACTATTGAGTGTGATATATCAGCAGAAAGCCTGAAGAGCCCTCTATTGCCTTGACATGGAATTATCCCTCTATTAGTACTCCAAATAGCAGAAAGTAAGGTTTTAATTAATTTAGAGCACAAAGGGCACAAGTCAGCACCATCGTCAAAAGGGCCGCCAACCCCTTATCTACGCCACATTTCATGGTGTTTGATGTTTTTTATCTTCTGGGATCCACGAAGTGCTGTTTCCCCATTCAAGTGTCGTATTTATGTTAATTTTGAGGCTGTAATTTGAATCTAAAATCATTTTGTGCACAAAGGGCACAATTCACACGAAATCTTTTTATTCACTTTTCTCAAAAGTGAAAAAATGGACATATGCCCTTTGTGCTCTAAGCTCTTCAAATGCACCCTTCAGCTCAGCCCAGAGGCCACAAACTAACTAACTTATCTATACACATGTCATTACACTATACACTATGGATACACTGGTGAATATAGGTCACACTACAGATTCCAGTCAAATGAAACGGGTCAAAATACATGCAAGCGGCTTTCTCCAAAGAAGGATTTCATTAAGTACCATACTAAAAGAATGAAATTTGGTCAAAACTCCACAAATTTGCAGAGAATAGGGATTTTCAAAGTCACTTCAAGTGCTGAGATTGGAAAGGACATGAGGCAAAAACACTTTTTGTACATTTTAAGTCTTCGCAGACTGAAATTGAGTCTTGCATAACTGGCATACATGGCGGCACTCCACAAAACTGTTGGTTTGAATATAAGCACACCAGAATTGCCTGAGACTTCTTTTCACATTTCTAGATATAACCATATCATGATATACACTCTATTTATTATCCTGTTAACACAGTAACTATTATTTCATTGGGGTATGTTTTCTTCCCAGATTTTGTCAAGATAATCCTGGCATAATGTGAAGAAATTTGTATTTGTATTTGTATTTCATTTTTCCGTCAGGGCCGACGCTATAGCATTATTGGCCCTGGTAAGTACGGAGGAGGCATCACAAGCTACTCAATGTGAAGAAGTCTACGATACTGGCACTGGAGTCACTTACACATCTAACAGACCATACATTATCTACGGAATGCAAAGGGTTTTACCTTCTGAGATATAACACAGATATTACATGTCTTGACAGATATACATTTATGTGTAACACGATGCGCCAAATATTCAATGGGACCAAATTCATTTTGTTTACAATCTAAAAGCACAATTCATCCTACCAGAGTAATTCTGTTACGTCCAGGTTAGGTGTCGATATGCTGGCGACTTCAGGGTTTCCTCACCATTTTCAGGTCAGGTACAACAGCGCTGACCAACAATTAGCTTGACCCCAATGTGGCATATCTGACTTCCTTTGCACAAATCCATTGTTTTGCTAAAGAAGCCAAAGCCGAGCTTTCTCTCCACTGGACCACACGATAATTGAATAACACAGTCCTTGTCCAAAGCAGTTGCAGCGACACGTGACATCCTAACACCTCGTCTCATAGAGGCCGCTTTTCCCGATGTATCGCACCCACTTGATAACGTCATGGTCACTGTAGTTCAGTTTCGATTCGAAAACTTTGAGGTAGCGCACCTTGAATCCAGATGGAGCAAACGGTACCTATAAGAAGAGAAGAGACAGTTCTTACTCACTGCACCAGTGCCTTTAGTGGGATGACATTTTGAAAAATCAATTTGCAGGCTCCACAAATGCCACGAGATGTTTGGCAGAGAAGGTGCAGGCGCACGCATCTATCAAATCTTAGGACTAGTGATTCGACCCACAAGCGGCAGATATCATTACCAGAAACACACGAACTTTACCGAGCAGCAGGTTTGCTGAAAGCAAGGTCTGACCAACAAGACCTACCTCAAAGTTCATGGATATTGGTGGCCTAGTCCATTTCTTCTTATCATTAGTGTTGAGGAGTTCAATCTCTGCACTTAGTTGGCATTCTTTCATCCCGCCCATGCGTTTGATCCTGGAATGATACGACAAGACCAAAATAGAAGGGCCGAGTCTCCAAAAACCATATTCTGGGCACTTAATATAAAGGATAAATACCCAATAATAATACTGAACGGCAACTACTTACTTCCAGACAATGGCATTCTCACTTGCTTTGTACTTGGCCTTGCCTTTCATACAGATCACTTGGACACCACTTGTGTTAAGTGGGGTGGGAATGCGCACCTGGAAAATACCAACAGTGTTCGGTAATAGGTACACTGACATCAAGTATCATGAGCTACCTTTAGTATTGATTACTATAGAGGCCTTGGAAATGACGTCACAAGCCGCCATGCTGGGGGCACACGCTGCAGAGGTGCAGCGAAATGAGCCAATGACGTTACGTCAAACAATGGCGTGGCGCACTTCACGTCACGGTCAGCTCACACCTCTGCGCCCTGTGTCCTCCAGCATGGCCGCCAGGATGACGTCATCGCAAGGCCTCTATTAGGTATCATCGGGCAAAGAAATGAGAACTGTTCAATTTAACAGGACTGAAAGGATCCCTTACCTCAACTTTCTGGGCAAGTAATGATGGCTTAAAGTTCGACTTGACGACCACCTTGCATTCCATCTTAGAGCGCCCACTCTCTCGTACCAGTGGTATAACACGGAATGGTAGGCTAATGTCTTTGGTAGTACGGTATCTGAAATGAGGCAAGGCCAACATGTATCCTTGTTTTATGAAGGGTATAGCCAGCCTACTATAATTTGGAACTGATATTACGGTACTTCCTTTCAAATAAGCTGAATTCTTGGGAGCTTCAGCACTTACCTCATGAGTTCGAATTCCCCATCAGGTGGAATGAAGTTAATGCTATGCTCCGTTTCAAACTTGCTCAGTTTGACACACTGGTGGAACTGGCAGTCGTCGATGGCAATGGATGTCTTACCGGTGGTGCTGGAGAAACAGAAATCGAGCAAGGTCAAAGTTAACCACTTCATGACGATAAACCAGAATTCGGATCCATGACGCCATGATGCAACCATCGCATTACATACTTAAATGCTTTGACAAAATGCACTACATGAGGTCATAATGATGCAAGTTTCCAAAACGAAGTGGTTAACTCATCGACCCCAGGATGCAGCAGACAACAGCTTCTGTCAAATTTTTCTCGCCTTCTATGGTAAGGACTGGAAAATATTTGAAGAAATGTTGTTCCTACCAAGCAAATAAAGAAAGTTCCTTCAAATATTTTCCAATTCATTGCCAAGGCTTTCAGAAATCTGTACCGACTACCTGACTTTGAAGGCTAAACTCACAGCCTCCTCCTAATGCAATACCCACAATACAGGCACAGGCCTTCAAAACAAATTCCATCCGACGTGTTTAGTAACAAAACGTATTAAAGCAGGCAAAACAAACGTGCCTCAAAATACCACAAATGCACACACTGCATCTGCATAATTTGTTCCAAAGTAAATAGAATAAAGAAAGACTGCATGGCTGTGTTTTATGAAACACATGGATACACGATAATAAATTGACATACTCAATTAGCACAGAAGTCGTAGAGTACTTCAGATGGCAAAAAGTATTGAGCAAGGAAGAATGATCGAATGAACACACATCATTCATATCATCAGAAACTAGATGTAACGCAATCGGGGCGATTGCAAGTATGCCCCCGCTCTGGTGCATCACGCTGAATATCGGGTCACCTGTTCTTGAGTCACGATCCAGAATGCAAAAACAAAGATGTCTTCCTGGCAGCCATATTGAATATTGGGTCACAACTAAAATCGATAGGGAACCTCCCCCGATCCAGCCCATTACACCATACAAATATGGAATAAATCAGGCAACCCGTTCTTGAGTTACGGTACGGAATGCTAAAACCAACATGTCTTCCTGGCGGCCATATTGAATATCAGGTCGCAACCAAAATCGATAGGGAACCTCCCCCGATGGACCCCATTACACCATGCAAATATGAGATCAATCGGGCATTCCATTCTTGAGTTATGGTCCGGAATGCTAAAACCAAGATGTCTTCCTGGCGGCCATATTGAATACCGGGTCGCAACAAAAATCGATAGGGAACCTCCCCCGATCGACCCCATTAAACCATGCAAATATGAGATCAATCGGGCATTCCGTTCTTGAGTTATGGTCCGGAATGCTAAAACCAAGATGTCTTCCTGGCGGCCATATTGAATATCGGGTCGCAACCAAAATCGATAGGGAACCTCCCCTGATCCACCCCATTACATCACGCAAATATGAGATAAATCGGGCAACCCGTTCTTGAGTTACGGTCCGGAATGCAAACTCCAAGATATCCTCCTGGCGGCCATATTGAATATCGGATCGCAACCAAAATCGATAGGGCACCTCCTCTGATCCACCCGGTTACACCACAGAAATATGAGATCAATCTGACAACCCGTTCTTGAGTTATAGTCCGGAATAGGGTGCGGCGGCGGCGGCGGACGACGGAAACCAACTGAGAACATAATGCCCCCATCTCAACTTCGTTGAGCGGGGGCATAATGATACCATGTACGGTATATACGATACCAAATAAAGGCTTTGCAATGACGGCATCCTGGCAGCCATTCTGGAGGACACAGGGTGCAGAGGTGTGAGCCGACCGTGACGTGACTTGCGTGAAGTGCGCCACGCCATTGTTTGACGTAATGTAATTGGGTCATGTACGACTCATTTTGCTGCGCCTCTGCAGCATGTGCCCTCCAGCATGGCGCGGGCGGCTTGTGACATCATATGCAAACCCTCTATATACATTTACAGTTAATTAGCAAACGACTTAAGAATAAGATGCCAAAATAAATTCAATGAGACTTTCACATGCAGCAAATGAAGCTGCTCCCAAATTAAGAGTACTTCGATGTACAGAATGTCCTGAAATACGTAAAATTCTACGGTAAATTGAAGGGGCATATCGCATATAGGAAGCATTTGAAAAATTCATAGGCAAGCTTATGAATTTTTGAATAACTTACAGCAAAAATTCATAAGCGTGCTCGTTTATGAATTTTTTGGTTACAGGTGGCACATCACAACCTCTAATGATGATAAATGATACTGAACCCTGAATCTTGAAAAGTGGAGGGCTGACACCGTGTCTAATCCTTTGGTTGGTGGGGAAGAGGGCCTAAAAGACAGGCTTTAGATGATGAGGTCTGGTGAAAATCTGAGATCGGTTCAGTATTGACATGGCCAAAGGTAAAAAGTTGGAAAATGGGAACATAGTTTCAGTCTAGCACACTGAAACTGAAACTGAACATAGACAAATCCCAAATTGACAAAAAAGAGAACGATCTGCGCACTTCCGATGAAATTGTAAACAGAACCTCGGTCTGAAACTGAATGACGTGACGCAGAGAACCCGACGACCATGTGACGACAGTGAGTTTGACGACGTTGCGTCAGAGTCGACCATTGCTGAATTATGGATTGCGTCACGTCAGCTGGTTTCAGGTCCAGGCTCTGTCCCGGCGGAAGTGTGCAGATCTGGGAATTTGGGATTTGTCTATAGACGCCGTCAAGTTTGCAGACCTTTGGCTGGTTTTATAGAATCACTTTGATGCAGCAAATTGTCAAAATCTTTGCACTTTGTCTCCATCATGGATTCAAGGACACGCTGTACAAAAACTGAAAACACACACACAAAAAAAACAGTCCCAAGCCAGGAGGAATCTTGTAAAATCAAACTCGGACCTACCTGTTCTTGAAATTACTAAAACAATGTATACAAAAATAACGTGAGTAGAAATGAAGGGTCCTACTCCTGGCATACTTCTGGGTACTCCACACATATCCCAACACTTCTATTGTTTTCCATGCATTCTTCTCTGGCTGGGAATCGAACCAACAGCAACCGATATGAGAGAGGTCCCGGTTTCCACTGTTTGCACAACTGTGATTGCCAATTCAATGGGGAGGCTCAAAACAACCGGCACTTGCTGCAATAGACTCTATCACTCCAAAAGAGTGCAGCACCTGACGGGGCAGCATCATGACGCCCCGGTATTTGGTACAACCACTTGCAGTACTGTAATTTTCTAACAATCTTTTCAAGAGGTTTGATCAGAGCAAGACAGATTGTTGTTGAAAGATACAGTGCACTAATTATAGACGTTAGAAAGTCATTCTCAGAAGGAGGGCAACAGAGGCTAGACTAACATTGTCGGAAAGTTTATGGTAGTGTAATTTCATGATTGCCAGTGGCCATCTTGAACACATCCTCTTTTAAACCTGATATAGAGGCTTTGCATGACGTCACAAGCCGCCATGCTGGAGTACACATGCTGCAGAGGCACAGCGAAATGAGCCGTGCATGCCCCAATGACGTTACGCCAAACAATGGCGTGGCGCACTTCCACAAGTCACGTCATGGTCCGCTCACACCTCTGCATCCTGTGTCCACCAGAATGGCCGTCAGGATGACGTCATTGCAAAGCCTTTATTGTGATTGCATTGACCCTACACTCGTCCCCAGTGGCCTCGGGCTTAATACTAGTTATACGCTCTCAACCACTGGCACAGATGGGGCCAAATCATGTTTCTGAACACTAGATGGCACAAACTGTCATCAACTAATCAGCAGCCAGTATTTCACGCAACTAGGGAAAAACATGAAACATTTTCTTATTGATCGAGCGCGTTCGTCAACAACTGGTAGAGATACATGTATCTAGTGTTCAAAAACGGACTTTGGCACCAAGTGTTTCAGTGGTTGAGGGTGGCAGCTTCGAGCGGAGGCCGATACCACTGAGTGTAGCTGAACCCCTAAATCTCAACTCCTTATTTTGCAAATAGCTGAGCTAATAGCAAACTCCATGCTGTCTATTATTGAGAAGGCTATTTCAGAGGAAGAAAACGTTATAAAGTAGGGTGATGGAAATGAATCTGGGCGGTTAATAAGGATACAAACTTTAACGTCAAGTGCAGTAAGTAGATGATGCAGATGAATCGAGGGGTATAGTCCACCTAAATAAGCCTTACCTTCTCGAACTACAACAAAAGCAAAACAATACTTTTAAATTTTGGGCAAAAAGCTTTGAATTGCTAAGACTGTCAAAGCCAATCAGGCGGACAAGAGGACCGTAATTGTGTTCATATGAATTTGAGCATGATAAGCTTCGGCTCAAAGTACTAGTAGCCTACCCTGAAACATGATTACCGCCATGCCATTTGGTTCCTCATACAGAGATTTATAGACGATTCTCAAGTTCGCAGATCTGCGCACTTCCGTCGAAATCTCAACCACAACCTCGATCTGAAACCGGGTGACGTGACGCAATCCATGATTTTGCAATGGTTGACTCTGGCGCAATGTCTTCGACGTCACTGTTGAGGGGTTGACTGCGTCACGTCATTTAGCTTCAGATCGAGGTTGTGGTTGATATTTCGACGGATGTGCGCAGATCTTTGTCGTTTACGTCAATTTGCGAACGGTCTATGAAGCTAAAGATCACACACAGAGGCGGCTAAAACTGAAGCAGACACTGTGAGACAGATCCCGTCTTGGAGTCGGACAAATCCTTGTGCAGCTTCAAAATCAAGCCTGACGCCACCAAAAACCAGCAGAAATTGCAGCATCGATTTTTGCAGCGGACAGTAATCAGACCAGCTGTTTTGAAGTCCCAAAACAGTTTTCACAACATCTCAGCGTAAATGTTTCTCCTTTCATGGGTATATAAGGCACCGCTCCACAGAAGGGCACCTCGTCTCCAACCAACTTGTCTCTCTGGCACCTCTACAATATGTTTGGTTGAAAGATTCGATGCAAGAAATCGATGCTGCTGACAGCATGCGCTGGACCATCTGGTCCGACATGCTTATGCAGGGTTGCAACAACCAGTAGATCCGTAAAAACCCAATCAAGAATCCTATTTTAAAACTTACCTCTTCAAACTTGAAATGGAAAATGAATTCAATTTACGAAGGGGGTGAGTGTGATGGATAGAACAGTTTTGTGTGAGTATTTTGCCATGGGGATGAACAGGTGATGGCTGTTACACTGTTTTCCCATACCCCATCTTTTTTTGATTTGGCTAGTTAGAACTACACCTAAATGTACCGACATGGACTGCAAACGAAATTCTCATACTTACCAATCAAGACACCCCTTCAGTGTTTACCTAGAGGGCCCACTCCCTCTATTAGAGTGTTCCTGTCTAGGTCTACAGCCGAAGAAGTCGGTCAGCCCCAAATGGGCTGATCTGGTAGGGTGGAGGGCAGAGGTGGGATCAGAATTATCAGAATTTTGAAACCCCTCGCCTCGGGGCATTTCCCGAAAATCATACACCCAAATCCCCTATACACCTCGATGGACTGATCCCTCATTCACGGCAGGGTCATTCCATTTAGGTTTATAGGGTAGGTGGGTCACGTCTTTAAAGTCGTAATGAGAGATCACTCGTTGGTATAGAAGTCATCGTGTTGTGTGGGGGTGGTATGGTGTTAAATTCAGTTTGGCTATCCTCTGATCTGTAGACTCCAATGTTACAATGCCATCTTTTGGCAGGAAGTCAATTTACAAAGACAGATACACGGCAAATTTTTGTCATGCTACATGCGTTGATAGCTTTCATAACCTTGGACTTGAGCAACTTCAGAAATTCTACACCCACTTTTTTCTTGGTTGAATAAGAAGTGTTATGCAAAAATTCAGAAGAAAGAAATACTAGATTAGAGTAAGAAGCAGACTTTTTATGTTTTTAGCCCAAGCGCTAAAGATTAAAATTTACTAGAGAGTGGAAGTGAAATTTTGTAATAAGATCAAAATGCTGATGATTAAAATGCATAGTATGATGAAATGCTTTGAAGTTTTTGAAGAAAAAAAGAAATCTCATAAGACTATACATGAAAAACAAAAAAATAGCGATTACGGTATATTGCCTCGAATAGCAAGAGTATTAGACCTTCCAGCAGCCAATAGAGGGCATTCCACTTGGAATGCTGCAGCGTAAAGGTTAGCCATTCAGTCAAAAGGGGGCGTACCTTCTTGAAGCATCATCTGCAGAGCTCTTTCCCTTGCTGTCTAACACTAACTTATCATTGATACCAAATTTACACTCGGGCATACCACTGAGGTAGCTCTTCATTACGACCTTTCCAGCGACGTGTGCACTTAGAACTTGGCCTGAAAAATTATCAACAGGAGTCAATATTCAAGCCTTGCATTGCATTATGTCACAATACAACCATGCTATAACATGTCATTTGAATGTTTGAAGATTCTTAGGGCAGGAAATACACCAAGAATCCCAAGCCTGGTTGGATTCAGCTTGTCATCTCAAGAGAAGTGGTCACAGCCATCGAATCTGGCCACTCTCCTGTAGACTTGAAATGACAGCCAGACGTAGGCCTCCACACTCTTGTGTGACTGTTTCATGCTGCATTTGGCGGCAAATCCTTTTAATCTTCTGCTGTACTTCCTCCATACAATGGCCGCAGCTGAAAACCACGGCACACTCCAGACAATTGCGTGGAGGCCTTCAAGCAACTCAGCATTATATGAACTGGCAGCCAAAAAGATCGCCAGCAACTTGGCCTGTTACACAAATAGACCTGTCATTAGACTCGCATGTCGAGCATCCTGTGAGGAACACAGGTATGTGGATCAATTGAAAATTGATCAGAAATAGCACATAAACATTGGATTCTAATGAACAGTACACTCTTGAGGATTCTGTACTGTATAAAGAAACCCCAGCCAGAGTGTCCTACCTTGCGGTGACATCAGTAGATTTACCGACTCCAAGACGTCGAGGAACAGTTCATTACGACGATATTTAATGCCCTCTCTTCTCCAGCTGATTTGGCCAGTGACGTGCGACGTGATCTGACTAGTCTCCTCTTTGGTCTGGTCAACGAGAAGACAAAAAAAACATAGTTAAATAGTTAATAGTTAGATAGTTAAATGACAGAGAAAAACATCAGCTATAGGGAAGGAGGAGTAAAGTTTCTGGTGGATTGGGGTGTCTCTTAAAATCTGCCTACTTGTGAAAATGCCCAAATTCGGACTATCCTAACATGACATTACTTTCTGAATCATCCTTTAGACCAGGCAAGAAATTCATCAGGCACAACGGATCAGTTTCTTCATTCCATAATCATTACAACCATACAATAACAAATGGCATGAAGTGGACAGAAGTGAGGTGGTAAAGAGGGTGACTCCCTTCAACAGGTTGGTATTTCCGGCACTCTGGTTTCCTTCCGCTGTACCATGTACACTGACTGACTGACTTATTCGCTCTTAGTTTATAAATGTGTATATTTCATGTCAAGGTGAGAAACAGCCAGATTCATTAGACACACATGGTATTCTTGACTTTCTACATCTTTCTTGATTGAATATTGAAGTCAATATTGATGACACAAGCAGCAGATTTTATTGGAAGGATGCTTAGGCATACTGTAGGCCTATATTTTTTTATTCCAACCCATAAATAATGCACTAACTCATTTCTCACGCTACGCAAAATGAATAATATGCAAAATTCTTTAATTAAAGATCATGACAGAAGAGAGAGAGAATAAAGAATTTATGCAAATGCGCAAAGTATAGCGAAGACAAGCAGAGCGCCTGGAGTAGAACTTCTAGTACGAGCGAGAACTGGCTGCTGCTTAGCAAACCTTTGTCTGGGAAGAGTCCAGTCGCCTTCGAAATCAATTCATGATTGAACAACAAAACATTTGGCAACTACCAACGTTTTGGCCAGAAATAGAGGTGGGGGCCATGCATGAAATAGGGTCCCAAGTCCCTTAGGCTGGGTTTACATTTGGCAACTACCAACGTTTTGGCCAGAAATAGAGGTGGGTGCGACGCATGAAATAGGGTCCCCAGTCCCTTTGGCTGGGTTTACATCGAGGCATACGCGACACGGACACGCAGGCGAACAATGGCTTCACAAAGGATTCATCACCATGAAACCTTTGTTCGTCTCCGTGTTCGTGTTGCGTGTGCCTCGATGTAAACCCAGCCTTAGACAAATGATCCACTTTTGGGTCCCTTTGTCATGAAAAGGTTTCTAGTACTTGTCAGAGTGATCTAAGCTGTGGAACTATCCAGCTGCAGATTGAAAAGTTACTGAATGTCTCTTGTAGGAATAGAAGACATGAACATTGAAAAAAAATTGAATCCTTGAAAAGGGTGAAGTTTACTTTTTTGAAATGAGTCACATATGAGGACTTCAAAATGCATTCAACAAAAATTCAAACAAAAAATCTTCAAAAACACCGTACAACAGAAATGATGACAACATTTGTAACCTGAAAACTGTAGCAGTGTCCTGTGTTAAACGAAGTTCAGTCAAAGAAATCCTGTTTTTTTGGAACACCCTGTACCGAATGCAAAACCAGTGTGAGAGTGGCACAACAAAAAGTGTGTCCCCCTAAACTCTAATCTAATCCTGATTGTTGTGATCAGGGGCGGATCCAGGATTTTGGAAAAGAGGGGGCACCCCGTGTAGGAACATTGAAATTTGCGTCCAATTCCAGAATTTCACAGTCGATTTTAAAGATTTGTTGGCCAAAAGGGGAGGCACGTCCCCGGTATGCCCCCTCTGGATCCGTGATTGGTGATAGTGTAGCTGTGATATTAGACTATCTACTGGTACCGGTAGTTCTGACAGTGGCCAAAATACAAACTCGAAAAGTTGTTATCCTTGTGACGACGACACCTGGTGGAGAACTCTGTCCTAAGAGTGCCACCTATTAACACGACTGAGTGAACACAAAATATGACGTCTCCTGTACTGCACACTGGCATTGCACAGGCAGCAAAAGGTGCCATTCACTACGAACATACATCCAGTTACACAGAAGCAAAGCTGGCTAGCTACCATGCCATGAGTAAGGGACCTTCCATGATAAACATCGCGTACTGCTGACTGAATGACCTAAAAAGGAGGGGGAGAGGGATTTTATTGAAAGACTAAGCAACCACAATTTAAATTTCTTATCAAAGGGGTGTTCATTTTCTTCAGTTGAGGAATCTGAGTTGTGATCGTTGAGAAAATGGAGAAAGCTATGAAGCTGCAAATTGCAGCAATTATTCTGTACAGCACAACAAATAATCTCTGCAATTTGCAAGTGCATAGCTTTTTCCGTTTTTCCAAGGATCACAACTCGTATTCCTCAAGTGACGAAAATGAACAGTCCCTTTAGGTATGTCAGGTCGCTTTAAGGGTCAAGAGGGTCAGGTTAAAAATGCCTTCATGGAAATTGTGCTTTCCAGAAATGTTGTTTTCCTGAAATAGAACCATGGAGATTCAGACTCCTGCTGCGAATAACAACAAAATCAAGAAAAACAATGGCGGCGTCAACTATACAACAATGCGTTTAAGAAAAAGATGCAAGCGCCATCTATAAAATGAACAAGAACTAGCATTAATGTGATGTTTTACGACAGCTGGGTCCATGGCTTTCCGATACAGTGTAAGTGAGAGTTTGAGATGCAGGACTTGTCACATCCAAAGGAGAAATATTTATGCAAAGTGGAAAGGTAGTTATTTCTTCCCCTCGTAAACTGATACGAGGTGAAATCTTGGGTATGGTCATTCTTGCCTGAATCGAAGGGTAACATGCTGTTCAGCCAGATGATCACATCATATTCAAGGCAGCGACCATCGATTGCGATGAGCAGAGAGAGTGACATGCAGTGGGTGGTCCATGCCTTCAGCAAGTGTGCTAGACTCGAGGACAGCTCTCCAAGAGATTGACCCTTACATCTCCAGCTAAGTTTTACTCAGCCAAGTATCTCATCCACATGCTGTCTAGGAATATACTGCCGGTACCTAGCCAACGAGGAACTGGCATGATGCACCTGTGAGGCGTAACAAAATTTGTGCCTTTTCGCTGCAGCATGGCACAACCAGTGAATGTGTCACTAAGCGATACTGCCGTGTTCAGCACTGCTACCAAATCAGAGTAGCAGCCAGGGGTTGCATTCAGTCCAGGTTCAGTCTTCTGGCGGTGTCCAGTTTCCTCCTACATTGTGTTACCAAACACTAACTACATGTATAACATAGTCTTTTCAATTGAGTAAATTATTTTCATCCTAAACCCCCAATGCTGCTGAAGCTGAACTACAGATGATGACTTTTGTCTGCTCCAAAAAGGCACAAAAAATGTCAGCGCCACCTACAGAGTGCATAATCGTGATCAAAATGCCAGTTCCTCAATAATTATCATCTTCAAGCACGAACACTTACCTGGCCCTTCAGATTAAGCTGAGGTCAAAGGGGAAAAAATAAGCATCAAGCAAAAGACTGTGACTCGCAGACGTCACATAAAAAACAGCAAGCTTGGCACCAGAGAGGACTTGCTCAACCCCATTTGGACTTTTTAAATCACTGACATCAGGCTGTAGCATTTTCTAAACAATTTCTATTTGGAAATGTTTTTATTTTGAATCTTCACTGAAATTTTGCTGGGAAGTTTTCGATCACGATGGTTTCACTTTTCTACTCAGAACGGCAGATGAAAATAACAGTCGCAGTGTGAGATTGCACTGAAATTGATGTGGTCACTACCTCATTTCTGAAGATATAAAATTGTTTTTTACCCAGCTCATCAAACTGTAAAGCAAAATACTTTAGTACATGTTAATCCTTGTGCAATGTACAACAGTCAACGTCAATGACAAAAGGTCCAAATGAGGGTGAGCAAAAAGACATGACGTATGTAGGCTGTTTAAATGATTGACCACACCCAGTGACGGGCAAGAACCACATTATCGGCAAGAATGTGAGTCTGTTAGTGTAACGTTCTACTCACCTTCTGAGGGAGGGAAAAATATGGGGAAGGAAATTTCAATTCAATTATTAGAGAAAAAATTATTTTGAATTACTTTGAAAATAAGGATGGGCAGTGAAATTCGTTTAAGAGAAGATAATTTAGAAAGTACAAAATCTAGCACCAGGCTGGCTACTGGTTAGCAGTTAAATAGCATTGTCTACATAGAGATTAAGAAGAAAAAAATTCAAAAGGTCATCAAGTATTGTTAAGTATCCCTTCAGAGCAGGTACATGTACACCTCAAGGGCAGGGATTAGTCATGCCCAAAAGAAAACCTTATGCTTGCTGAACGCAGTCAATTTTTTTATCAAATTTTCTGAGTAACCTATGCAGACTTGTACGGTATTAAGCATACATGTGTATTTTAGCCCTAGGCCCTGATTCCAAACTCAGAAAACATCATATGAAGAGTTTAAGGTTGTACAGCGGGCAGTAGCAGTCTAAAGAAAGAGAAAATCCCAAGTAAATACTTGATTTGGATTTAATTTCAGATAGATGACCAACACTCTGGTACGAGAAAAATAATGTTTGACAGGCGACAGTCACTCCTGCACAGAATTTCATGGAAGCTCAAAACAAGACACGTTGACTCTGAGAGGGCGATGGAATGATCGGTACATTCACACACTTTTCCACTGAAGTGATCTAAAACACCTCAACAATGTCCCTCACAGGACATGTCAATGAAGTGGATACCGGTAGAGCTCTTGTGACTTATTCTGTTTTCAAATAAATACCATTCCTCACAGTTAGGATTCTCACAAATGTCCAGTGCACGGGAGAAACAGTTTTCCCTCAAATGGCACCAATGGAGTAACAGGGGTGGAAAGCCAATGTCAAGACAGACAGCCCCCCCCCACATTGAACAACCCACTGCCCATTACCCACACATACGATGCGAGGCAAACAGGGACCACACCCAACACAGAAAACAGCAATATCATACAGTAACACCTCAATTTCTATGCAGTCGAATGATAGAAGCTGCTACTTGCATTCTTAAAACCAGTGTATGATACCAATCAGGCCAAACCAACATTTTTGCGGGGTGGGGTAAAAGGATTCTAGACTCATATCTGTCCATAAACTCACCTGTGATTTTACACCCTGCTGTGTGATGAATGTCTTTAAGATTCCAGTGTCTGTGTTCTGGGGGTATCCAAAGTCAAGGATTTCTGAAGAAAAAAAAAAATCATCAGTACACAAGTCGAAGTCGCAGAGTTCTCCAATTTCTGTGAAGTTTGAGAATCATGCCTTTTACTTTAGGGACACAAACTGTTTTCTGCCAACACATGCCTCGATTCCCGAGCAAATCTGTATAAACCGTTTTCCGAACTAAACTTTGACACTTTGCATAGCAGCCTCTGCGGACTTCTTAAAAATCCAAAAATTGGCAACGCCTATCCTACCGCCAATTTCAGGAACCGCTGATTTGCTCAACTTTTTGGGGACTGCATTCCTAACTTACCTACATCTGCTGACATCAATCAACCAGAGAAACCTGTCAAAATTTCTTCAATATTAAGACACCACAAGAACATTCATGATGACCACCTTCGGGACATCAAACAGAAAATCATCACCTGAACTTACCATCTAGTAGTTCATAAATCAGCACAAAGTTATTCTTGATATTTTCCTCAGAGATTTTTCCAAAATAGGACTGCATGACCTCACACATTCGAACCAGGAACTGAAAAACCATAGCTGCGTTGACATTTTGCTTGGTGACTGCAGCAACCCAGATGTTGGACCTTTTGATATGGAAGAAACTCGTCCTGGCTATATTTGTGACTGGTGATCGGACCTGCTGGCGAGCGTGGATTACGTTGACCCGAAATGCATCGACAGCATTGCGCCTGGAAAAGAGAAGACATGTAATCAAAACAAAACCATGAAATGAATTTACTGGGTGCCCAGCAATATTTTACATCCAGAAAACCCAGCAATATTTACTCTACTCACCCGATGTCATCCCTGTAGACACGAGAGATCAGGACCTCCCCCTTGTGGTTATAAATAAATAACCCACCAATCATTGTGGGCTCTTATCAGGCCATCAACTGAAAAAAAGAAATGAATCTAGAAATGGACAAAAAACAAAGGCAAAACAACAGCAAGTTAAATAATTAAGCCACTCAACCTCCGAATGAGGTTGTGGTAATGTGGCTTCATTCT
>NMRB01002251.1:48793-88636 GCA_002633025.1 Notospermus geniculatus
TGTATCAAGGGTAGTGTATGAATGTCTTGGTGCTAGTAGTCTGTAGCCAATGTAACCGTCTGTAACCAGTGTAACCAAATGAAACATAGAGTAACTAATGTAACCTACTGCAACCTTTAACCTGTATCAAGGGTAGTGTATGAATGTCTTGGTGCTAGGCCTAGTAGCCTGTAACCAGCATAACCAGAGTAACCAAAATGAAACATAGAGTAACTGGGCCTAGTGTAACCTGTTGTAACCCTGTACTTGTAGCAAGAGTTGTGTATGAATACACTGGTACGCCTTGGTCTACATAGCCTAGCTAGGCCTACCTAGCAGATCAGTGGTTCAGTGCGGTACCGGTACTGTTCCAGTAAACTTATCATCCTGATCAGGAATAACGGGAATGAAATGTAACCAGTAACCAGTGGTTACAAAAAAGTTGTTGAGGGAAATGCCTGAATTTCCAAGATTTCTGACCTGGTTGATAGTCAGCGCCGCGTCATGGATTAGGTTTGCTGGTGCCTCATTCTTGCTGAACAGAAACTTGCTGACCAAGAAATAAATTTCTGTCTGTATATCAGAGGTCATATTTCTTTTGGGCGTCTAAATTCTTCCACCTGATGGGGTACAAAGTGTGTGTGATAGCTAGTAGGAAGAATCTGAATGCATTGTGTAAATAGCGTGTAATGTTTTCGTTAAAAAAGTCAGGCATTTCTCAATACTCCTACACTCGTCCCCAGTGGCATCGAGCTAATACTAGTTATACGCTCTCAACCACTGGCACAGATGGGGCCTAATCATGTTTCTGAACGCTAGATGGCGCAAACTGTCATCAACCAATCAGCGACCAGTATTTCACGCAACTAGGGGAAAACATGAAACATTTTCTTATTGGCTGATTGCTCATTGGCTGGTTGATCGAGCGCGTTCGTCAACCAGTTGTTGACAACAACTGGTAGTGACATCTAGTGTTCAGAAACGGACTTTGGCACCAAGTGTTTAACAGTGGTTGAGGGTGACAGCTTCGAGCGGAGGCTGATACCACTGAATTATTGCGTGTACAATGCTCCAAGCGTGGAGAAAGTCTAAGGCTGGGTTTACATACAATGTGTCGATACATGGAAGACACGACATGGTACGCGTAGATAAAACGACATGGCAGTTTACATAGGCCTTCCTCGTGTCTTGGTCATTTGATTCTTGGCATTATTTCCATTCAGTTTCATGCATTTCCCATGTTTCCTGATGCAAATAAGAAAACATGTGATATTTGATGAGGAAACATCCAAAAATGCCCAACGACAAGCTTCAAAACAAGCAAGATCTTCCCGCGAAGTCGGCACACACCTGAAAGAACGAGCATGTTCGTTCTCTTCAAACCATGTTAATACTCCACTCTCCACGTAACCCCATGTTTATAGACCAATGTAAATGGCATATTTGAAAATCCATTGTCAGTTAAAGCGAATCGACAGTCGTTTTGTAAACAGAAGGATGATGTTTGTAAACATTGCCCTCACAGCCAATCAGAATGCAGGAAACGAGTGTTTGTAAACAAAGATTCGTCCCGTTTTGCATTCAAATTTTTTGGCTGACAAAAATCGCTTTAATCAACACACGTGTATGTCAACGTACATGTACCATGTCGAGTAGTCGTGTTTCGTGTGGCTCTATGTAAACCCAGCCCTTGAGTAAGGCAAAACCTAGCAAGTCGCATTTTTTCAATTTTAAGAAATTGATGAAAAAGATTATAATCCCTCTGGGATTAAAGCGAATCAAAAGCGGATTTTGTTTACATTTGGATGGTGTTTGTAAACAGAAAAATCAGCCAATCAGAATGCACGAAAATTTCTTTTGTTGACATTCTGGAGAAGTTTGTTTACATTCTACCCGAAAATTCGTCCCCTTTCAAATTCTATTTCTAAATCAAATTTTTTCGCTTTTGATTCGCTTTAAGCAGTCCTTGACTGAATAAATTGATACTGTGCATAGTTATTAAGTACATTTAGGATGTTATTTAGTGTACATGTCCTTTGCCTAAATATTGCGCATTAATTTTATGAAGTGTTAAGGCCTCTATACACTGAATGACAAAAGTCGAAATTAGTCACTGCTATGCCTATGGTCAGTTGGACAAGACTTGATCTGGTGACATGTTGTAATACTCCACAAAAGTGTCAGAAGATTTTAACCTCTATGGAACATTTCCACAAAATGTATTTTGGAACGGACAATTGTAGATGTGACTTGCTAGGTTTTTTGCAAGGCAATTTGAGTTGCTAGGTTTTGGCTCAACAAATATCATAATCATGGTGAAACATCGTACTTGCTATGTTTTGCCATCATGATATTGAGGCTTTGGGGCATCTTTTTTATAACTTCGTGTGCTTTATAAGATAAGACAAAACCTATTAAGTCCAAAAAATGGTACTACATGTAACTCCATTTTGACCAAAATGTGATTTGCTAGGTTTTGCCTTCATTTGTACTTCAGGGTTAAAGCAAATCGACAGTCGTTTTGTAAACAGAAGGATGATGTTTGTAAACAATGCCCTCACAGCCAATCAGAATGCAGGAAATGAGTGTTTGTAAACAAAGATTCGTCCCCTTTTGCATTCAAATTTTTTGGCTGACACATCGCTTTAAAGCGAATTGATAGCGGATTTTATTTACATTTGGCTGGTGTTTGTAAACACAAAATTCAGCCAATCAGAATGTACGAACATTTCTTTGTTGACATTCTGGATAAGTTTTTTTACATTAATTTTTTCCTGAAAATTTGTCCCCTTTCAAATTCTATTTCTAAATCAAATTTTTTCGATATCAATTCGCTTTATGCCTGACCCCAACATACGGCCGGGCCCTTAGTAACCGTCAAGGAATGAAGGACACAATCACTGTTTCTATGAGTACAAATCCACTTTATTCGCATATAAACAGTTGCTTGGCGAAGACAATTATTTGAGGCCTAGTCTTCTTGTGTATAGGCCTATTACACACGATGTTATCACACAAGTAATACTTGCCACACCACACTCGATTATCAGACTTGACAAACTTGCATTTCACATACTTTATGTTCAGAAAATAAGGTTTTTCAACTTGTTATTTGTCGAAGATAATCTTACATGTACTTTATTTTATAACTGCTGAATAAACAAGGAATGCTCTTAAAAATATCATTTTTCATTTTTTTAGGAGGGTTATTCGCGTGCGCTCATGCGGAACGGTCTTAAAAATTAAATTTTTTTAAGGACACAAGTGTTATTCGCGTGCGCTCATGCGGAACGGTCTTAAAAAATGCGATTTTTTTTTTAGGACACAAGTGTTATTCGCGTGCGCTCATGCGGAACGGTCTTAAAAATGCAATTTTCTTTTTTAGGACACAAGGGTTATTCGTGTGCGCTCATGCGGAACGGTCTTAAAAATCTTTTAATTTTCCAAAAATCAAACGGTTCCACATGAGCGCACGCGAATAACTCCGAAGAAAGCGTATTTTTTAAGATCTTTAAAAATGCGATTTTTTTAGGACACAAGAGTTATTCGCGTGCGCTCATGCGGAACCAATTGGAAATCTTTTAATTTTCAAGAAATCAAACGGTTCCGCATGAGCGCACACGAATAACTCCGAAGCAAGCGTATTTTTTAAGATCTTAAAAAATGTGATTTTTTAGGACACAAGGGTTATTCGCGTGCGCTCATGCGGAACCATTTGAAAATCGCTTAATTTTAAAGAAACTGAACGGTTCCGCATCAGCGCACGCGAATAACTCCGAAAAAAGCATATTTTTTAAGATCTTAAAAAATGTGATTTTTTAGGACACAAGGGTTATTCGCGTGCGCTCATGCGGAACGGCCTTAAAAATCTTTTAATTTTCCAAAAATCAAACGGTTCCGCATGAACGCACGCGAATAACTCAGAAGAAAGCATATTTTTTAAGATCTTAAAAAAATGTGATTTTTTAAGGACACAAGGGTTATTCGCGTGCGCTCATGCGGAACCATTTGGAAATCTTTTAATTTTCAAAAAATCAAACGGTTCCGCATCAGCGCACGCGAATAACTCCGAAAAAAGCATATTTTTTAAGATCTTAAAAAATGTGATTTTTTAGGACACAAGGGTTATTCGCGTGCGCTCATGCGGAACGGCCTTAAAAATCTTTTAATTTTCCAAAAATCAAACGGTTCCGCATGAGCGCACGCGAATAACTCAGAAGAAAGCATATTTTTTAAGATCTTAAAAAAATGTGATTTTTTAAGGACACAAGGGTTATTCGCGTGCGCTCATGCGGAACCATTTGGAAATCTTTTAATTTTCAAAAAATCAAACGGTTCCGCATGAGCGCACGCGAATAACTCCGAAAAAAGCGTAGTTTTTAAGATCTTAAAAAATGTGATTTTTTAGGACACAAGGGTTATTCGCGTGCACTCGTGCGGAACCACTTGAAAATCGCTTAATTTTAAAGAAACTGAACGGTTCCGCATGAGCGCACGCGAATCACTCCGAAAAAAGCATATTTTTTAAGATCTTAAAAATGTGATTTTTTAGGACACAAGGGTTATTCGCGTGCGCTCATGCGGAAAGGTCTTAAAAATCTTTTAATTTTCCAAAAATCAAACGGTTCCGCATGAGCGCACGCAAATAACTCCGAAGAGGGCGTATTTTTTAAGATCTTTAAAAAATGCGATTTTTTTAGGACACAAGGGTTATTCGCGTGCGCTCATGCGGAACCATTTGAAAATCGCTTAATTTTAAAGAAACTGAACGGTTCCACATGAGCGCACGCAAATAACTCCGAAAAAAGCATATTTTTTAAGATCTTAAAAAATGTGATTTTTTAGGACACAAGGGTTATTCGCGTGCACTCTTGCGGAACCATTTGAAAATCTTTTAATTTTCCAAAACGAAAACGGTTCCGCATGAGCGCACGCGAATAACCCGTGTGTCCTAAAAAATTGCATTTTTTAAGATCGTTCTGCATGAGCGCACGCAAATATCTCTGAAAAAAGCTTATTTTTTAAGATTGTTTCTTTAACTTCTAAAAAATTGCTAATTAAAGCGAATTGATATCGAAAAAATTTGATTTAGAAATAGAATTCAAAAGGGGACGAATTTAAGGAAAAAATGTAAACAGTGTAAACATCTCCACAATGTCAACAAAGAAATGTTCATGCATTCTGATTGGCTGAATTTTGTGTTTACAAACACCAGCCAAATGTCAATAAAATTGGCTATCAATTCGCTTTAATTACCTATGACCTTCAAAGGTTGATAAAATAATTGTACAACTTGACGGACATCAACTTTCTCAAGATTGCAAAGATCCCGTTAACCATAAAGCAAAGCGGTGCTTGTATCACAAGCTCGATAAAGCCTTTTGTGTAATATACAATTGCATGATAACATGGAGTGTGTAGGACTGCACACGAGAACACTAGGCCTATAAAACAAAGTTATCATTTATTGTAAGCCTAAGACATGATCAAAATGGTGAATAAAATCCATAAAAGAATGAAATAAATGTTCATGTCAATTACAGTGCACCCTTGCTCTTACGAACCTCGATTTTACGAACTTCCAGATAAAACGAACCCAACGTCTGGCTCCCAAAATTTCATGACATGTATGTAGGCCTAAATCCTCGCTACTGCAAACTCCACGTCAGTACAAACTTAACCCTTTGACCCCGGTCCTACTAAATTGAGACAACAAGCGTCAAGCTCAGACAACTACCCCATAAAGTTGTGTCAACAAGGGTCTTTCATATTTTGGCAATTAATTATCAGAAAGCTCAATTCAGGAATCTTCTGAGAATTTCAATGCATTTGGAAGAGGGCCATTGAAGATATCGATCATTAGGCCCTAGGAGACTTGCACGGTTAGCGATGGTATTATCACCGACCTCATGCGACAGACTGGAGGAGACTTGCACGGTTAGCGATGGTATTATCACCGACCTCATGCGACAGACTGGAGGAGAAAATTTTAAAGAAACTGAACGGTTCCGCATCAGCGCACGCGAATAACTCCGAAAAAAGCATATTTTTTAAGATCTTAAAAAATGTGATTTTTTTAGGACACAAGGGTTATTCGCGTGCACTCATGCGGAACCATTTGAAAATCGCTTAATTTTAAAGAAACTGAACGGTTCCGCATGAGCGCACGCAAATAACTCCGAAAAAAGCATATTTTTTAAGATCTTAAAAAATGTGATTTTTTAGGACACAAGGGTTATTCGCGTGCGCTCATGCGGAACCATTTGAAAATCTTTTAATTTTCCAAAACGAAAACGGTTCCGCATGAGCGCACGCGAATAACCCGTGTGTCCTAAAAAATTGCATTTTTTAAGATCGTTCCGCATGAGCGCACGCAAATAACTCTGAAAAAAGCTTATTTTTTAAGATTGTTTCTTCAACTTCTAAAAAATTGCTAATTAAAGCGAATTGATATCGAAAAAATTTGATTTAGAAATAGAATTCCAAAGGGGACGAATTTTCTGGAAAAAATGTAAACAGTGTAAACTTCTCCACAATGTCAACAAAGAAATGTTCGTGCATTCTGATTGGCTGCCAAATGTAAATAAAAGTAGCTATCAATTTGCTTTAATTACCTATGACCTTCAATGGCTGATAAAATACTTGTACAGCTTATCAAGATTGCAAAGATCCCGTTAACCATAAAGCAAAGCGGTGCTTTTATCACAAACCGGGTAAAGCCTTTTGTGTAATATTCTTGTATGATAACATTGAGTGTGTAGGACTGCACACTAGGCCTATAAAACAAAGTTATCATTTATTGTAAGCCTAAGACATGATCAAAATGGTGAATAAAATCCATAAAAGAATGAAATAAGTGTTCATGTCAATTACAGTGCACCCTCGCTCTTAAGAACCTCGATTTTACGAACTTCCAGATAAAACGAACCCAACGTCTGGCTCCCAAAATTTCATGACATGTACCGGTATGTAAATCCTCGCTATTGCAAACTCCACGTCAGTACAAACTTAACCCTTTGACCCCGAAGGGTTTGTAATAGCCGGTCCTACTAAATCGAGACAACAAGCGTCAAGTTGAGACAACTACGTACCCCATAAAGTGGCGTCAACAAGGGTCTTTCATATGTATTTTGGCAATTAATTATCAGAAAGCTCAATTCAGGAATCTTCTAAGAATTTCAATGCATTTGGAACAGGCCATTGAAGATATCGATCATTAGGGCCTAGGAGACTCGCACGGTTAGCGATGGTATTATCGCTGACCTCATGCGACAGACTGGAAGAGACTTGCACGGTTAGCGATGGTATTATCGCTGACCTCATGCGACAGACTGGAAGAGACTTGCACGGTTAGCGATGGTATTATCGCTGACCTCATGCAACAGACTGGAGGAGACTCGCACGGTTAGCGATGGTATTATCGCTGACCTCATGCGACAGACTGGAGGAGACTTGCACGGTTAGCGATGGTATTATCACCGACCTCATGCGACAGACTGGAGGAGACTTGCGAGCTAAAAGCGATGTTTGAAATAGGGCATGATTGATACCTTCGTTAGCCCTGTTCCAAATGCATTCAAACTCTCAGAAGATACGTAAATTGAACTTTCTCATAGTTAATTGGCAAAAAATAAATGAAAAAACTTTGTTGACGAAGTTATGGGGTTGTTGTCTCAAGTTGACGCCTGTTGTCTCATTTTAGTAGGACCCGTAATAGCGAGGGGGGAACAGGACTCAGTGAAGTGTGTAAGGACCGGTGGTCCCCTAGTATAGTATCGAACCACAAGAACCTGTTTCCTAATGAGTGGAAACAGGAGAAACAAGCAATCTACACAAAAAGTCAATCTTACCAAACTCGAAAACTCGGACGAGTTAACCACAGGAAGTCTCGACATTCGCAAAATCAAGCTCAGCTACAAAAGGGATCATCTCCAAACTATTTTCATCTCCAAACTATTTTCATTTCAGACCCATTTCAAAAGAAGCTAAATTAAAACATTGTTTGCAAATTGTTTGACATTTTCAGTCAAACGGAACTTGATGATATCTAAACGTTGTTTCAAACTGTTTTTAAAATGAATCACTGAAAACAAAAGCCAAACGCATAGTAGCAAACAAAGTGTCAAGTTTTCCTGTGCCAAACAAAAGCAAACGTCACAGGCACCAAACGAAAGCCAACGTCACAGGCAGCAAACAAAATGCAAACGTTTGTGTGCCAATCAAGTGCCCAACGAAATTTAAACATTTTTTCACGTTTGTTTATGCATTAGAAAGTTCGTACATATTTTGGAACAAAACACTTCAAGTTTTTAGAAACGTTTGAAATATTTTTCCAATGATTTCCAAACGAATATTACGTTTGGGATTAAACATTTTAGAAATGAAGATGCTTGTGCCGACCAATGGTTTTCAATCAGTTCTCAAACAATTTTTTTTTGTTTGAAGTTCGTTGTGGACAAGATGTTTCAAGTGTAGTTAAAAAAGAATTCCAAACGTTTGTATTTTGGAGGCGGTCCCTAGTTTAGCTTAATCAGCATTTAAATTCATAGTTATTCAGGCTAAAGGCCTAGAAAAGCATTGTTTTGCTGCCTGGACACTGCTTGGTCGGTGGTGTTTACCCACAGGATAATCACTCACAGTTAAAGCAAATAGCTCGCGGGGTTGTTGGGGTGCCAAGATAGTTGGTCCTCAATATCACATATCAAGCACCATTTTGAGAAAAAGGCGAAAGAAGGATTTTAGTTTAATGGGAAATACATTCGACAGCCAAACTTCGGAGGCGTATTCTGCAAAATCTGCTGCTTCGAAATCAATGTGAATAGTACAAAATGTACATTTTGACCGACTGAATTTCAAAATGTCATAAATCCATAAACAAATTTTTGATGGAACCTCGTCCCCAGGTCCACGCTCACATATCTGCACAGGTTTTGTATATGACTCGAGCATGGCTTTGCCTGGAGGCTAGGTTCACTCGCCATGAGAGGGCCGCTCAAGAATCAAAACAAACCCCGCGAGCGATTTGCTTTAACTTTCCTGTGTCAACTCCAGGAGGACAAAAGAAAAGAGTTGAATGACTCTAATGCCGTGTTCACACTAGGGTTTTATATCGAACCGAATTCGCAATAAAGGCCTATTCCGATATAACGCGTCACACTCAATTCGAAATAGATCACTTTTATATCGATTTAACCAAACCGGTATTTGAATCGGTTTCGATTCGCATTAGCCAAGTCGAAATAGTTATGTACTGCACAGTGTACATTCAATTAGGCCTAACGTCATGACGTAGTTTATTTCGGGTTGAGTGTGACGCGTTTTGTTTCGAATCGAAATCGGTTTAGTTGTAGTGTGACCCAACCCGACGTAACCAAATCGATTTCCGTACTTCGATTTACGGAAACCGATTTCGATGCGAAATAGGTGTGAACGCAGCATAACAAGGCCTCTTGAGCCTTCAAATTCTGCTTGGAACTTGAACACAAGTAACAAACCAAGACTGACTTCGACAGTTATACATGTAGCATTGACTATGTGGCTTAAGACGGCCACATTCTATCAAACTTAAATTTGGATTTTAGAAGCCCGGAGTGGAGATGTGATTTCCGGCATTTTCCACCAAAATTTTTCTTAGCCTTGATGAGATTGAAGACCTTCCCACAAAAATTATTAAATTCACGACTTTTTACCAAGACCTTGAGTGAAAATGAAAGTGCCAAATTTAAGACTTTTAAAGACCTTGTGTGCACCCTACCCTGACCATGGCTCAAGGAATAGGCTTGACTGAATGCAGAAAGTTCTGCAAACATGAACTGAGCAGCGATTCGTGGAGGTAAGACATTATTAAACCAAAACATTTAATGTCAAAGTTTTTTTACGGGCAATCTAAAAAATATTCACATGGGTCTGTGTCAGACGGAGTGCTAACAAGTTTGTGTGATATCTGTTAATTATTTTAATCATTTTCTACAAAAATGGTATTTTAGATTTTTGGTTCAAATGCCTAACCTAAACCTATGCAAGTTGAGCACGCTTTTCCAAAGCCATTCAAACCAATGTGAAAACTGACCACAGACAGGCCTGGGAACCAGTGATGTCACCTTTAAGACTTTTTAAGACCTCAAGGACTTGAATTTTTTTTTTCATATTTAAGATATTTTAATACTTCAAGGAAATCCTTTGAAGGCAGAAAGTTGTCGACATATTTGAATTAAACACAGACTGCTGGAGATAAGACATCACTGAAACAAAACAGTACATCGAAGTGTTTTACGGGAAAGCTAGAAATGAAATGGTCCATGGACCATGTGCTCACCTGGGTGAATGTACCAGAAGAACAAATGTCGACAGTATGTTCAATCGAAATGTTCCCGAGCAAGCCTTGAGTTCCAGGTACAGAGGGTACCCAGACACCTGATCACACCAAGTTAGAATATATTAGGTCAAATAGCCATGAACTTTGACCTCTGTGACCTTGAAAAGTAGGTCAAATCACAAACCCGTTACATATGTCATGTATCCTCATTAGATACACCTATGATAACAATTTGGAGACGACCCAGTCATTAGTTCAGGAGTTATTGCACTTTTTGCGTTTGTGGTTTTAGCCACCTGGTGGCCAAGTCAAGAAGTGAATCATGGACATAAAGGTCATCTGCAGGGGGCCACATAGCACATTGGCGCGCTTTGGGTTAAGGCATTCCTGAGTTACAGCACTTTGATGATTTTCGGGTTACGCCACCTGGCGGCCATATTGGATGTCCGATCGGGCCGAAACTTCACATGGACATAAAGGTCATCTGCAGGGGGCCACATAGCAAATTGGAGCGCTTTGGGTTAAGGCGTTCCTGAGTTACAGCACTTTGATGATTTTTGGGTTACGCCACCTGGTGGCCATGTTTGAAGTCAAATCAGGCCGAAATTTGACATGCATGTAAAGGTCATCTAGATGGANTCTATCATGGATTCTACCATGAAAACTTTTCCGTGAGTCCGCCCTAAACCCGAATAGGCGTGAGCAGCATTTGGAGCCAACTTCACGACGCTACCAACGCCATGCACTCCGTGCACTCCGCGGCTATAAGCAACTTGTGCTAGGACCTGCTTGGTAGAAGCATTGGGAGTATCAACAGATACACATGGATCTGTATTGTTTTTAACACAGTTCCATGTCCCAGTCCCTATCCAATTCCACCCCTCACCTGGTTTCCTCATTGGGGTCATGATTGATATACATGTGTAGCAACACATGTACGGTATATCAGGAGGGAGCTTTGAATGATGACTGAATGAGTTACTTCTGTTGTATTATCAGCTAGGCCTACATTGTAACAGATCAGATAACTATGTATATAACACCATCGCCATCTAGGAACCACTTTGGTAACTATAACTTCTCTTTAGGCCTATGTCAATTGCATATAATTAACTAGCTCATTAACATCTAGAGCCAAAGAAAGATGTCATCAATTCCTGTTCCCAAATAAACCATACGATAGACTACAAAGACATTTCTATTATCATTCCAAATTGGAGCAACAGATAAAACATGGTGTCAGAGTGCTTTTGGTGATTTCCAAGTAACTTTTTTCGTCCCGGATACATGAACATTTCTGCATTTTTTGGTCATTTCTTTGACCCACTTTGTGACATTCTGAAGACAAAGGATTCAACATGGCCACCTTAAATGGGGGGCGGATCCTGGATTTTTAAAGTTGGACATTACTTGTGCTTATATGAACGAAACAAAAAAACAATTGCTCTAAACACCTCCATGGACACTGGGTAAGATTATCTCTTACTACATACTCGTCGCCTAGCCTCTTACGAGCATCGATCAGCATCATCATGGCAACAACACCAGCTCCAACAGGCACAACGCCCACCATGACATACGTGTTGGCTGGGAGTGAACTGTCCGGGATAAAGCCACCATCGTTCGAATGGGAAGCTCCAGATCTAACGCAACAGTTTAAAAAATTTAAGCGTTATTGCGAACTTGTACTACAAACCCCAACGTACGTCGCTAAAACCCCTAAGGAAATCGTCAATTTCATTCTATTGTGGATGGGGCCACAGGCCGTAGAGATCTTTGACAATATGAAATTTGACGCGGACGAGGACAAGGAAGTGCCCGAAAAAGTGTGGGACGCATTTCTGGCATACTTTGAGCCGAAATCTAACTATAGATTGGCCCGTTTTCAACTCCGCGACTACTCGCAAAATCCCAACGAATCCATCGATTCCTTTGTCACCCGTCTGAAAGTGCAAGCACAGAAATGTAAATTCGCAGATATCAACCAGACGGAAGATCAGCTGATAGACCAGATAATCAAAGGGACATGCCACCCTAATGTGCGCCGTAAAATCCTGAACCAGGACCCTGCAAAACTTACTCTGGATAGTACGATGGAATACGCACGCACTTACGAATCAACGCAAACACAGTTGGAAACTTTCAACAACGAGAAGAAAATTTCTGAAATGCGCCCGCACCGCCCACGTGGACGCGCCCGCGGACGAGGTCACGGACGACGCATGAGCAGAAGCCGCCCACGCAATGACGGCGATACCCGACCATGTATGTTTTGTGCGGGAAAACAACACCCAAGGACGGAATGCCCAGCCCGTGATGCCGAATGCCGACTGTGCGGTAAAATAGGCCACTGGGACAAGGCTTGTTTATCGTCCCGCCGAGATGAATCCAGGGAATCCAGGCCCAGACACAGCAGGGGAGGACGCAACAGACGAGGCCGAGCACCTAGCCGCCGCAGCGAGAATCATGGAAAGAATCAACCTGGAAAAGTCCACGCGCTATCCACTGATGACTATGAGGAACAGATGGCAGATTCGTTTGACAGATTATCGTTCGATAACATCAAATTGGATTCCATACAGTCACGAAAACACAATAGGACTGAGGCGTACGCAAACGTTACGATCAACTACCGAAATAAGAAAGCTAATTTGCGCGGGAAAGTAGACACGGGTGCCCAAGGCAACGTGCTCCCCCTCCGCACTTTCCGCAACATGTTTCCCGACCGATTAGGCAAAAATGGATTACCTCTCGATCTGGAACGGTCAGATACGAAATTAACAGCTTACAACGGGACAGCAATACGGCAATATGGAAAAACGCCCATCGAATGCAAATACCGAAACGGTACATGGACCTCCCACACATTCTACGTCGCTGAAACGCCAGGCCCTGTAATCTTCGGACTGCCAACCAGTATTGAGTTAGGCCTTGTAGAAATGCATTGTGAGATTAGCGCCACAGAAAGTGCTCGGAATACCACAACATCGCGTATCATAAGCTCCGCAGAGCAGCTAAGGAACGCATACCCAGACCGATTCGAGGGACTTGGCCACTTTCCTGGGAAGTACAAGTTAACGCTGAAACCGGACGCAAAGCCAGTCATCCACGCACCTCGCCGTGCACCAATCCAACTGAGGGACAAAATAAAACAGGAGATAGAACGTATGAAAGGACTTGGTGTCATCCGACCGGTAACGGAACCCACTGACTGGGTTAGCAGCATCACCTACGTTCATAAACCCGATGGATCCCTTCGTATTTGCTTAGATCCCAAGGACCTCAATCGAAACCTAAAACGAGCGCATCATCACACCCCAACATTAGAGGAGTTGACCCACAGATTTGCTAATGCCAAAGTGTTTTCAAAGCTCGACGCAAAGTCTGGCTATTGGTCCATTGAGCTTGATGAGGAGAGCCAACTCCTCACCACATTCAACAGCCCATTTGGCCGCCACTGCTTCTGCCGTCTCCCATTTGGTTTGAAGACGAGCGGAGATGAATTTCAACTAGCAATGGACAGGATCCTCAATGGCCTAGACGGAGTGGTCAACATACATGATGACATCACCATCTATGGAAACGGCAACTCAATCGAGGAAGCAATACGCGATCATGATAAAAATCTAAAAGCTCTCATGACTAGGGCACGCGAAAACAATCTTGTATTCAATTACGCGAAGACAAATATTCTGCAGGCCTCTATCGAATTCTTTGGCAATGTCTATGGTCGCGATGGAGTGAAACCTGACCCCGCAAAAGTTCAGGCTATCAAAGATATCAAGTCGCCAACAAATGTGAAAGAACTTCAGTCATTTCTAGGCATGATAACTTATCTTGCGCCTTATATTCCGAACTTGAGCGACCGAACCGCACACCTTCGAACACTACTGAAAAGTGACAATGAATTTCAATGGAACCACGAACAGGAACATGCATTTCAGGACATTAAGACAATGATCTGTCAGGCAGGCAACCTGACCTACTTCGATCCGAAGAAGCCAACTGTTATAAAGGTTGACGCATCGCTATCAGCTCTTGGGGCAGCACTGACGCAAGACGGAAAGCCGATTGCCTACGCTTCAAAAAGTCTCACACCCACAGAAAGCCGATATGCAAACATTGAGAGGGAACTTCTTGCATGCGTCTTCGGAGCCGAGCGATTCCATACCTACGTATTCGGAAAAGAATTCACCATCGAATCTGATCATAAGCCCTTGGAAATGATTTCAAAGAAACCGCTCACAACTGCGCCCGCCCGCTTACAACGCATGCTCCTTAGGCTTCAACGATATGACTACGTGATTAAATACGTGCCCGGGAAAGAAATGTCGCTACCAGACAGTTTGTCACGCTTGCCGACGAAAAGGAAAGACCCAGAAATTCGTCTCGAAGCCAATGTGAGTTACGTGCAGTTCAGCACCCCAAAGCTTCGGGAACTCAGAGATCACACCAACAAGGACGACCAGCTCGTTAAACTAAAACAAACGATTCTCAAAGGATTTCCAGAAACCCAACAAAAAATTCCTAAAGAACTCCGTGACTTTTGGTCCTACCGGGATCAATTAACGATCGATGATGGTCTCGTGTTAAAAGGGGACCAGGTCATCATCCCATACAGCCTCCGCGGTGAATATCTGAATCGGATTCACGAGGCTCATCAAGGAATTACGCGATGCCAGCAACGCGCCAGGGCATCAGTGTACTGGCCTGGCATCAATAAGGACATAGAGAATATCGTAAAGCACTGTTTGACCTGTCAGACACATCAGAGTTCTCAGCCAAAAGAGACGCTCATGCCGATCATTCCCGACTTGCCGCCAATACCGTGGCACACTCTAGGCAGTGACCTGTTCGAAGTACGTGGCAACAATTACCTCTTGATCGCGGATTACCACTCTAAATACTTCATCTGTGAGCAAATGAAAAGTCTCAGTAGCAGTACTATCGCTAACTTCACGCGCAAGATGTTTTCCCTATTCGGAACACCGAACACTGTTATCTCTGACAATGGAGGACAGTACATAGGAGCGGAGTACAAACAACTCATGGATGAATTGGGCATTGTGCACATCACAAGCTCTCCCAAGCATTCAAAATCTCACGGATTTATCGAGAGTGCCGTTAAAACTGCTCAGAAACTGATCAAGAAATCGCCAAACAAAACCGCGAACGCATTTCTAAACTACCATGCCACACCCCTGGGTGCGGGCATGCAATCCCCGTCACAGCTACTGTTCAACAGGAAGATCGCTTCCAACCTTCCGATCCGCTGCAAAGGACACTCGACAGAAGTTCATCGAGCAAAATCCGCCGAAAAACAGCAGAAAACGGAGGAACATTACAATCAACACGCGAAGGACCTACCGGAACTAAAACTGAACCAACCTATCTTCTACCAGGATGCCGCGAAACGTATGTGGTCTCCTGGGACAATAGTAGGTTATGGCCCAGAACCGAGGTCATACACGCTGGAATGCCTCCTAACCGGCAGGAAGCTGAGGCGAAACCGCCAGTTAATTCGCCCACGCTCCGTGACATTCGATCAACAGACAACACATCACATCTTCGAACCAGACGTTGAACCAGACATCATAACACCCCGATACGAAACACCAAAGGAGCCCAGCAGCCCAGCAGCAACACTGATGACCCCAAATTTGGACGTGCCGGCGAGGGAGCCGAGGATCCCAAATTTGGATGTGCCAGTGTCACCAAGACGAGCGCCTGAGCCGCCCAGCGCCAATACTCCTGATCAAAGAGTACCACCCACCGTGGATGGTAACCATAGCAACAGACCACAACGGAATCGAAAACCGCCTGCGCGATTCAAGGACTTTGTAAAGCATTGAACCATTCATGAACTTGTACCATGCCGCAGAGACTATCTATTAATTGTGCATATGACATTACGTAATGAACATTCATCATTGATATTTTGGACAATATTTACCATCATGTGATTTTGGACATTGCACATTTTGATGTGTATCTAAACAACAAAGGAAACAAGCTAATGCCTAAATCTAACAACTATGCACTTGGATGGTACATTAGTAGAAACTTATATCCATACTTAGCTTAGACTTTTAGTTGAGAGTTAGTTAGTAACGCAAAGAAAATTGGTCTATCCATACATTCATGTTTAATGACTGCTACAATCTTCTAACAAGGGGGATGTTGTATTATCAGCTAGGCCTACATTGTAACAGATCAGATAACTATGTATATAACACCATCGCCATCTAGGAACCACTTTGGTAACTATAACTTCTCTTTAGGCCTATGTCAATTGCATATAATTAACTAGCTCATTAACATCTAGAGCCAAAGAAAGATGTCATCAATTCCTGTTCCCAAATAAACCATACGATAGACTACAAAGACATTTCTATTATCATTCCAAATTGGAGCAACAGATAAAACAACTTCACCTACTCAAACCTCGCTGAAACTTCCAATGATGAAGGCCTTTCTATTGTATTTCCAATGCACCCCCAAAAGGAGTTTGAATCATGCTTGAAATATAATCTAAAGGCCTGAACTCATCATTGCAAGCTTCCTCCTATATCAAGCCGATTTCACCGGGCTGCCTACCGTCTTAGGTATCCACTCTACAGCCCGAAGGAAGTTTCTGCAGCCCAAGCCATGACATAGACTAACTGACACACCTGAGTAACCAGGAGGAAGAAATCTCATCACTTTTGAACAATGAGCATGCCATAGTCAAACAGGAATTTCATTTTAGCTTTCTCTCTGGATTAATGCTCAATCTCCGTAGCACCTTGGCTGAGCTGAGCTCTGGTATTAAGTCTTTACGGTGAGTTATTGCCTTCAAAGAGATTTCCTTTCAGTTTTCAGAACACCAGGAATAGATCATTCATGGAAATTCAACAACAATAAATTATACATGTACCGGAACTGAGAACTTCTGATTTGCAAAGGTTGTGATAATTACATGAAAACAATGTGTGTTCACACTGAAACTGACTTCACTTTTCATGTTCTGAAACTCAGGTTGAGGCGTAGAATATGATTTTGGTGGAAATGCTTTAATTATACTACAGTAAACCCTCGCTATAACGTACAGGTCGGGATCCACGCAAAATGTACGTTATAGCGAGGTGTACGTTATAGCGAGGAAGCGTTTTGGCGTGTCCATTTTGAATGGCGAACGTGCACAGGGACCGTGGTGCATGTTTGCCGATCGTCATGCAGACGATTTGACGGCGGCACCAGTTGTCGCGGGTCTTACGGCGATCGCTGCAACTGCTTCACGAATCATTGCAAAAAATGAAACAAAGTGTACTATTCTATGATTTAGTTTGGATTTTACCACAATATTTACCCCCGACATTCAGCAGCATCCAAATTCTGCGCTGCAAACGGGGTCGGACGGCGAACTGGGTCAGAATCCAGGCATACGGAATACGCATGCATGCGGTGCCTGCTGGAAGGCGCTCTGGCTGCGGATATTGCCCATCCAACATATAGTAAATTGAGAGCAAGTCTGACGAACATTTTAATGCTTTTGATGATGAATTGTCATAATTAGGCCTACTCATAGTCATAACAGCCAAACAAACTAAGCATGAAGACAACTCAACGTGTTAATTGACCCAAGCTCATTAGCGTGGTGTGACGGGGAGACACACAGTTTACAGTACATTTGTACAAGATATGTACGTATGATCGGCTGAGTCTCAGTGCGGGGGGGTTTCAAGGAAATATAGTATTTTGGGTAAAAATTTGGGGTCCATGGAAAATGTACGTTATATCCGGGAGTACGTAATAACGAGGTACGTTATAGCGAGGGTTTACTGTATTTGGGATTTGTTTCTTCCAAACTTTACTTGTTTACTTGTTGCAATGTTTGACAGTTAAAGCCCCACTGTATTGAATTTTACGACATTTTCAAAGTGTTAGGAGAATGTAGGTAGAGGTCTCATAGCCTCGTGAAGGTCACCAAAATGTTTGCCCGATACGTACTTCAAAGAATCAAGACCTAGTTTTCAGCACACATTGAAAAAACTGCAGGCAGAGCTCTAATGTATTCAGATAGAGCATAGTACGTTTTACACTACACTAACGTCAGATGATGACGTAAGCAATTTCTGAATTCAATACAGAGTGGCTTTAAGTCAACAGCCCCAGCAGTAACTGCCCTGCTAACAGACAACCCATTACATTACAGTAACAACTCGCCAGGCTTGAACACTGAACATAGGCCTACAGGGTGAAGAAAATCCAAAGGAAAAATGCCTAATGCCCCTTATCAATAGACTGTTTCCTTGTGGCGTGTTCCCTTGTTCCGTGTTGCTTGTTACAGTATGGCATGTCACGCAGACAATGAGAGTGAACGTTTTTTGGCTCATGGACCGTTTGACAGGTTGAACTCGGGAACATATGGCCGGGTGCACGGCACATGTGACCTACTGACCGGGAACATAGAGAATCAACATGCTCATCTTCATTCAGATGCCAGAAGAGGGTACAAAACTTTTTGGAGGTCACAATGCAACAAGGCGAACAGTCTACAGATACGTGGCCTTATATACAGCTGTGGAAAAAAGTATTAGACCACCTTGGTTATTCTCATTTTCCATTAAATAGGTCCCACAAAAAGTTTACTCACACGTTTGTGCCACACTGTATTCAAGTACCGGTATACTTATTGAGTTATATCAGGAATACTGTATTCAAGTACCGGTATACTTATTGAGTTATATCAGGAATAAATAACACCATATTCCTAGTTATATGAATATGAATGCACTAAGCAATGTTGATACAGATTTGAAGTAAAAGCATTTGCTAGCAAATGAGAATATGAAATTGAAATCGGGTTTCTAAGGTGAAAGACATTGCTTCCTACCAGAATCGAACCCACGGACCCTTGCATAAGGCATCAATTGCCAGCACTAAGGGGCAGCACGCCTTAAACCACTAGGCCAAATCCCCATCTTCTAAAAAGATGGTTCAATGGCCCGTGTTTAAACGAGGCGTCCATCAGTACCCTGCGAGTAGTCCAAACAATCTCCGAACCCAAACAGTTTTATGATGCGAGGGGTCACAAATAAAGGAGATACAAGTAAAGAATATGAAATAGAAATCGGGTTTCTAAGGTGAAAGACATTGCTTCCTACCAGAATCGAACCCACGGACCCTCACATCAATTGTTACATCAATTGCTAGCAATGAGGATGCAGCTACACTATCGAGTGCAAAATCATTGGAACCAATCAGAAGACCATAAATCATCTCATTTGCATTGTTGCCACCAGTCAGTGAATCATAAATAGCACCTTTCATATTAAGACTCTCTTCCTAAGTGTCCTATGAAAAAGAAATGAAAATAATAATACCCGGTAATAAAAAAAATGTGTGGGTTTATAGTGCCTTTTACATAATGTCAAGGCACTTCACAACATTATTACATTATTAAACCAAGGGCATCCACAATACGGCGCACACGATGACACGGATGATACGGTTATAAATTTTGCGAAATATCATGAAAATATATACGGTATCAAATTTTGATATTTTCAAAAAGTCCTTCCACCGACCAGACTCGAACCCACGGATGTCGGAAACCATTCCTTGCCCATGCTGGGCTGTAACCACTGTGCTACCGGGCTCGTGACGACAACACCGAATATTTTAGTGATACAAATGCGGCGGTGGCCTATTAACTTAACCCTTACGCGCCCGGAATAATTTGAAAAGTGTACATTTCCCAACATGAATTTCTGATGTCTCTACAAAAACGCACCTAGCTCCCAAAATATGCAACCAAAACTGGTGACAAGACACTCGTTCTGGAGGCAACTTAATGGGCCACGACCTCATGCAGGTTTGCTTCTTCCAAAATGTCTGTGAGAGAAGCAGGCCAGAGCCGAAGATGCAACTTGTGAGGGAATAGTCACATTCTGCCTACGTTTCGTCAGGTTGCCAATCTTTAAACGTCTATATCTCGATAACCGTTGCTCCTACGCGTCTGATAATTGGTCTACTCTTTCTTTTGGGCGCTAGTCGCGTCGTCGTAGCTGCTTCCGTTCCGGAGATATGGCCATTTTGTCACAACAAGTCAGATTTGCACTTTGGAGTCTGTCAATCTAGACCCCGGGACAACGTTAAAGGGCCTCTAGAGGCAGCTAGCCATTAGGCTACTATCAGTACCGGTTCTTCGGCCAGGCGGCGCCACTTTAACGTAATAATCACTGGTACGAGGTATTCAACCTGGGTTTTCCCCCGGGGTTTCCCCTGCCATGCTGGCTGCCTCTAGAGGCCCTTTAAAACGCAATTTTAGCCAGGTTTCTTCGAACGGAGCAAAATCGCGTATTGGGGGGGGGGGTAGTCTTGCATTAAAAAATATGCAAAGCAGAGATCAATCGGTCCACTGGTTACGATTCTATGTTAGTTTGAATGTCCGAGGGTGTGTGGTTCAGGCCATGCTCGCCAAACGGCGAGTTTGGGCGCGTAAGGGTTAATCGGCTTAAGGAATAGATTGGGCGGAACTAAGTAGTTAACGATTTTGATTGTTTTTGGCATGCCCTCGTTATTGTAACCTACGGTACCTTACTAGGCAGGCATTACATACATGAACAAGCTGTCTGACTTGTGCGTTGGAAAGAGTGACACTGACAGGTTCCGAGCGTTCTTCGGCACACTTCGGAAGCCCTTCGGCGAGCTCATGAATATATAGTTCTCAATTTGATGACGAATACGACAAATTTTTTGGTTTATTTTTCGCCTGTATTTCACACTAGCTTTGAAAGATCCACCCGACTTGAACAGCATTAAATAACCTTCCACAGGCCTCCATAAAGAAATTTCGCCTTCAAACCGCATAGAACGACCATTTCGGCAGTTTTTGGTGAGGAGGTCAGATTTCGTCTCTAAGGTGGTATGAATCGATGTGCCCCACCTCAGTGTTTAGTCGCACCTCCGCGGCGTTCAGGGTCCTGGCGTCCAGCTGAAGCATGTGTTCCCAAACCTACGGAGAGTAGTCTATTTTGGCCCCATTCTCAAGAAGACACCTCCAAGCTTCAGTGTGCCCATAACGAGAAGCTTTGATAAGGGCGGTCTCTCCCTGGGAATCCTTATCGTTGATGTTGGCACCTCTATTAATAAGATACTGCACAACTGCAGTGTGTCCAAAACGAGAAGCTTTGATAAGGGCGGTGTGTCCTGCCGGGTAATCCTTATAATTGATGTTGGCTCCATTCTCAATAAGACAACTCACAACTTTAATGTGTCCAAAACGAGAAGCTTTCAAAAGGGCAGTCTGTCGCAGAAAATCCTTATCGTTGATGGTGGCTCCATTCTGAATCAGCTGACCGACCATTTCATGCATTCCGTTCTCAGCAAACGTCATCAGTGCTGTCTGTCCAACAACAAACCTCTGACAGAAATTCATTCGTTGTGACATGTCTGATTGCCCACCATTGAACTTGAAAGTATCCCTAGCACCGGCCTTTACAAGACATTTACAAACTTCCAAATGCCCATTGACAAAGACATAAGCAAGAGCTGTCATTTCACTGTCATCCTTAGCATCAACCTCTGCCCCATTCTCAGTGAGACAACTCACAACTTCAGTGTGTCCATAGCGAGAAGCTTGGATAAGGGCGGTCTGTCCCTGGGAATCCTTATCGTTGATGTTGGCACCTTTCTTAATAAGATATCGCACAACTTCAGTGTGTCCAAAACGAGAAGCTACGATAAGGGCGGTCAGTCCCGCCGGGTGATCCTTATCGTTTATGTTGGCTCCATTCTCAACAAGACAACTCACAACTTTAATGTGTCCATAATGAGAAGCTTTGATAAGGGCAGTCTTTCGCACAAAATCCTTATCGTTGATGTTGGCTCCATTCTGAATCAGCTGACCAACCATTTCATGCATTCCGTTCTCAGCAAACGACATCAGTGCTGTCTGTCCAACAATAAACTTCTGACAGAAATTCATTCGTTCTGACATGTCTGATTGCCCACCATTGAACTTGAAAGTATCCCTAGCACCGGCCTTTACAAGACATTTACAAACGTCCAAATGCCCATTGGCAAAGGCATAAGCAAGAGCAGTCATTTCACTGTCATCCTTAGCATCAACCTCTGCCCCATTCTCAGTGAGACAGGTTACAACTTCAGTGTGTCCATAACGAGAAGCTTTGATAAGGGCGGTCTGTCCTTGGAAATCCTTATCGTTGACATTCGCCCCATTGTCAATAAGACAACTCACAACATTCGCGCATCCATAACAAGAAGCTTGGATAAGGGCGGTCTGTCCTTGGAAATCCTTATCCTTTATTTCGGCCCCATTCTCAATAAGACACCTCACAACTTTAGTGTGTCCATCACGAGAAGCTATGATAAGGGCGGTCTGTCCCTGAAAATCCTGATCGTTGATGTTGGCTCCATTCTGAATTAGTTGACGAACCATATCGTCCATTCCATTACCAGCGAACCACATCAGTGCTGTCTGTCCAGCAACAAATTTCTGACGGAAATTCATTCGTTCTGACAGCTCATCATTGAACTTGAAAGTATCCCTAGCACCAGCCTTTACAAGGCATTTACAAACGTCCAAATGCCCATTGACAAAGGCATAAGCAAGAGCTGTCATTTCACTGTCATCCTTAGCATCAACCTCTGCCCCATTCTCAGTGAGACAGGTCACAACGTAAGCGCGTCCATAACAAGAAGCTTTGATAAGGGCTGTCTGTCCTTGGAAATCCTTATCCTTTATTTCGGCCCCATTTTCAATAAGACACTCCACAATGTCAGTGCGTGCTTCCCGAGAAGCTTTAATAAGGGCGGTCTGTCCCTGCGAATCCTTATCGTTTATGTTGGCACCTTTCTTAATAAGATACCGCACAACTGCAATATGTCCATCACAAGAAGCTTTGATAAGGGCGGTCTGTTCATCAGCATCCTTACCCTGTATGTCCTGGGCTCCAACCTCAATCAGCTGACGCACCATACCAAGATTCCCATTCATTGAATAATACATGAGTACCGTTACTGACTGCCCATTTTTCAACTTGACAGTGCATTCAGCTCCTGCTTTTAGCAGGAAAAGAACCATGTCATTCTTTCCATTCTCAATGGCATGCCCCAGCGCTGACATTCCAAATTTATCCTTAGCGTTAACCTCGGTTTGTACGTTGATGAGGACATCAGCTGTTTGCTGATGTCCCCCAGCAGACGCATGAATAAGCGCCGTCTTTCCATCTCTATCCTTAGCGTTAACTTCGGCCCTTGCATCGATGAGCATATCAGTTATGTTTTGATGTCCCTTGGCAGATGAATAACTCAATGCTGACCTCCCCCTTCCATCCGTCACATTAACGCGAGCTCCTGACTTCAGCAGAAGGTCAACAACACTGCTGTACCCCCGGGAAGCAGAAGCCATCAGAGGTGTTACATTTCCATTTCCATTTGTTATATTTACATCAGCACCTGAGTGAAGTAAAAGTCGAACCAAATCTCTATAACCCTTCTCCGCCAGAATGAACAACGCTGCCCGCCCACGTCTGTCTCTGGCATTGACTGATGATCCCGCCTCCAGTAACCTCCGGATTTCTTCCTCATCACACCTGGCAGCAGCATCTGGTAACTCCGACATGATGAATTCTTACGACGATCGGCACTTTGATACGATCCACATTTGGAGAAATCGGAGATCACCAGTAGGAAGAGTCCACCCAGTCCCTGACGACTTGTTGTACCACAGCTGGCCTTCCTACAATGGAAAAGTGAGTGATCACATCACAAGGTAATGGATGCCACCGAAATGAACGAGAATGAAAATATCACTTATTGTCTAACTTAATGTAACATCAAATTGTGTATTTTGAAGGCAGTGGATAAAATTTGCACTTTTTCAACCCATTTTGTGTGACATGAAGTCAGACGTAATGCCACTTTAAGTCAGACCATGTGATGGCGATAAGTTGACTCCAACGAAACAGAAATCCAAATCTCTCCAAATTATAGAGATTTGTTAGTTGAGATGCTGTCACATTCAACTCATGATGAAAAATAAGATGAGGTCATCGACCGAAGTTCTTCTTAAAAAATGTTTTCAACTCTTTGAATCCAAAATGCCCCGCCAGAATAGAGCATGACGATACAATCGATAGTGCCCCCATGTATTCTAAAACACATAGAGCTGGTCACATGAATGTTGCCCTACTCACCGTGATGTGCTGTGCGTTATTCTCAGCAGAAGCAGCTGGTAACCTGACTGGTTTAAATAAGTCCTCAAAACAAAAGGCACTTGTAGAGAATCAACATTTGGAGAAGCAACAGTCTTTCCTACAAGAGAAGAGAGAAGAGCGGTGATCATCAGGGGTAGATCACAGGCGGTCGTCTAGACGGCAGGGTTTCCGCCAGAGGGTAAAATGGGTAAAATTCCGTACTCTAAAATTTTTCCAGGGTACGGATCCGTACCCTCAAAAATTTGATAAATTCACATATTTATCAGCAGTATTCATTGTTTTTCACCATTTAAGAGCCATATTCTGAGAGAATGGGACACTTCTGGAGTGACCCCCCCTAGAATTCCTTGATTTTTGGCCCACAGGTACCTATAGTGAAACTTCCCCCTTAGGACACCCCACCCCACCCCCGGACATTTGCCCTACAGTTTTCAGAGGCAACTGGAGGCTGGTAAACCAAAGGACAAGTTTACAAGAAGTGTGCCACCTCATATCTCAAGCGTTGCGATCTTTTTGAAGAAGACCTATGTGTAGAGTGTTTTGCAGTTGTGTGCAAGTTAATCACAAGCAAACCGATTCAAGACAAGCTCGTCAACTGGGCAATTGAAGACTGCCGATATGGCCGGCTGAGGATGTTGGGAACTTTATGGAAACTAAGTCAAAATTGCATCAGAAGATTACCAATCCCAACTTCACCCGTCGACGACATCATGTACGATCAGATGGCGACCATATTGGAACTCCAGGGTAACGACGCCAGCAACGTCGATAAAAAGAACATCTCCGAACGACGACTTCTACCGTTACTTCAGGTGATGGATCCAGATACCATTCGAATGTTGAGATCAACACACGGTTTACAGATCCAGACACCATGGATAGCAATGACTTTGCTCTCGACACAAGTCCCCAAAAATCGTCTGCACCTTCACCAAGACAGTATGGACAGTATGCAGAATCATCATCACGAAGATGGCTCAACCCAATCACCTGATGGAGTCTTGACGTAGCCGCAAATGTCATTGCGCTCCTCGCAGCTCGCATCAGCAGAGACGAGATGACAGCCAGCCTTGTGTCAGCGTGTGGGAAAACAACAACGCCAACCGCTACATCCCAGATTGGTTAGTCGCAGTCAACTTCGACAATCAGCCAGTATTCACCCTATGTGAGAGGAAGCATCAGTCCCAGCCTAATCGTAATCCAGGGAAGATTTAAAAGAGACCAACTTGCACAACTGTGATGCTCACTTGCTACCCTCCTCCCAAAATGTGCACTAAATATGTTCGTGTACATCAATAAACGAACATTCCCCACCCCCCCAAAAAACACAAAAAAACCATACAAAATGTACAGTAGGCCCTAATACACATAATATCTTCGGAAATCTTCGGCTATTTCCGATCGGTTGCAACACTAATTAAATATAATTACCCCAACTTGTAAGCAATCACTTGCATTATGATCGCCGACACGTACACATCTCTGTATTTTGCCCCAAAAGAACCTGCAGTTATGTTGGTGTTAACACATTTTCTTGTCGTCCTAATTGCGGACATACTCGTCAAGTGGCGACGTGGTCGAAGCAAAGAAAAAAAATCCAACCCACATAGCGTAGGTAAGTCCGCGCATCAAAAAATAAAAATCAATGAAAATAAGGCTCTATCACTCCAAAAGAGTGCAGCACCTGCCAGGTAGCGTCGTGGCGACGACTTGAAAATATTGATCTATACACCCGTCCTCGTCACATCCACCATGGACAGCGACGAAAGCAGACGTGTTTCCGAAGACCTCCAAGTGGCATTGTTCTAAAGCAGTCATGAAAAGAATGACAAACATCCCACCCACAGTAAAAGCCACACTACATCAGGTTCTTTGTTGGGCTATGGATCCTAGAGTTCCCTATGTGAGGACAGACGAAATCTACGTCTGCGGAAAAGAACTCTACCATCAACCGACCGAGAGAAGTGAAGGTTGGGCCTTTTCGCCAAGAAACTGGTACATCGACGACACCCTATATGTCTACGATCCCACAATACCTCCCAACGAAAAATATGGACCCTTCACCATGACGGACGCCTTCAATTTACCAAGATTACCATGTCTACCGATCTACCAACTGATGGAAATCATCAACAACGGATACACACACCTTGAAGCGCTGGATCCGGACAAATAGTGTGTGCACATACATGACGTAGCTTTAGATTAGTGTTTGAATTTAGGAAGAGTTTGCACTATTCACTGCTATTATTTAGTATCATTTCAAACTGCCGCAACTAATTAACGTTGAATAAAATCATAATTATTATCTTTTCCTTCATTGAATTTCAGTTCATGTTCAAAGACCATAATGACTGTGCAAGACGATTTTGTCGGACTACGTTTGATTTCACAAAGAATAACCTGTGCAATGAGCTCAAGGAAGAGGATACAGTGGAGGCCTTCGTTACGAAAATATATCAGCTAATTCCAGTCATGCCAGTAAAGCGGATACTTAAATGGACCTTGCTTGGCATAAAGCAGTACACAGATGTTGATGAGGTAGCACAGTTTATAACACAACAGATCCAGTGCTCGGGTAGATTGCATGGATACAGGTGGATGCATATGAAGTGCATAAAGAATGGCATTCGTACCAGTAGAGAAACTGTACGTTTGCTTTTTTTCGAAGCCACGTGTGCCAGTAGTCAGTAAATGTAAAGTTGGGCAATATCATCCATTAGGAACTGGAGGAAAAGGTTACACGCCTTTCACAAGAAGTCAATTCCCATTAACCATTGGCACTGCAAAAAGACTATGGAAAGCTCAATGTTACTCCGTACCACAAATTGTTGTTGAAAATAAATCATGTACATTATGTCGCATTGAGCAGAGTTACAAGTATAAATGGACTATTCGTATTAAATTTGCAGGAGTTGACTGGTGATACCATAGTTTCCAGGGACAACTGGAGGCTGGCAAAACCAAAGGACATTCAGACATTGAACTCCAGGATGGGGTTATTAGGGTCATCAAACCCAGCTGTCGTACAAGTCATGTGAGTACAGATTCATCATGTCCCCAAAAAGTTAACCTTCCCAAATTATTGATAAATTAGATTATTGTAATAAGCTAATTAGTTAATTTATTATACCGACAGAGGATGCACCTTCGTTGGCCCAGAGGCCCGTGCTGTTCTCCATGCTATGGAACAGCACGCAGACAAGTCAGAGGTTCCCTTCTGCGAAGACTGTCATTTGAAGATGAGGACAGAAGGATACGCTCATCGTCATGTTATTTGCCGGCGACGAGGATTAGTCGTCCCAAGAAGGATCGACAAATAAATTTATTCACGGGTGCGTGCAAGCAGGCATAACATGTTGACATTACCATAATAACAGCACCTCGAGTCAACAGTTCTTAAAACAAAACAGGTTATTTTCCTGTTCTCAGTCAATGATAATTCCCAGTTGATTTAATAACGTGTTGTTGGTGTTAACACATTTTCTTGTCGTCCTAATTGCGGACATACTCGTCAAGTGGCGACGTGGTCGAAGCAAAGGAAAAAAAAAATCCAACCTACATAGCGTAGGCAAGTCCGCATCAAAACATAAAAATCAATGAAAATAAGGCTCTATCACTCCAAAAGAGTGCAGCACCTGCCAGGTAGCATCGTGGCGACGACTTGAAAATATTGATCTATACACCCGTCCTCGTCACATCCACCAATGGACAGCGACGAAAGCAGACGTGTTTCCGAAGACCTCCAAGTGGCATTGTTCTAAAGCAGTCATGAAAAGAATGACAAACATCCCACCCACAGTAAAAGCCACACTACATCAGGTTCTTTGTTGGGCTATGGATCCTAGAGTTCCTATGTGAGGACAGACGAAATCTACGTCTACGGAAAAGAACTCTACCATCAACCGACCGAGAGAAGTGAAGGTTGGGCCTTTTCGCCAAGAAAGTTTTACATCGACGACACCCTATATTTCTACGATCCCACAATACCTCCCAACGAAAAATATGGACCCTTCACCTGACGCCTTCAATTTACCAAGATTACCATGTCTACCGATCTACCAACTGATGGAAATCATCAACAACGGATACACACACCTTGAAGCGCTGGATCAGGACAAATAGTGTGTGCACATACATGACGTAGCTTTAGATTAGTGTTTGAATTTAGGAAGAGTTTGCACTATTCACTGCTATTATTTAGTATCATTTCAAACTGCCGCAACTAATTAACGTTAAATAAAATCATAATTATTATCTTTTCCTTCATTGAATTTCAGTTCATGTTCAAAGACCATAATGACTGTGCAAGACGATTTTGTCGGACTACGTTTGATTTCACAAAGAATAACCTGTGCAATGAGCTCAAGGAGGAGGATACAGCGGAGGCCTTCATTACGAAAATATATCAGCTAATTCCAGTCATGCCAGTAAAACGGACACTTAAGGTTGGACCATTGCTAGGCGTAAAGCAGTACACAGATGTTGATGAGGTAGCGCAGTTCATAACACAACAGATCCAGTGCTCGGGTAGATTGCATGGATACAGGTGGATGCATATGAAGTGCATAAAGAATGGCATTCGTACCAGTAGAGAAACTGTACGTTTGCTTTTTTTCGAAGCCACATGTGCCAGTAATCAGTAAATGTAAAGTCGGACATAAATCCAAGAACCTGGAGGAAAAGGTTGCACTCCTTTCACAAGAAGTCAATTCCCATTAACCATTGGCACTGCAAAAAGACTATGGAAAAATGTTACTCCGTACCACAAATTGTTGTTGAAAATAAATCGTGTACATTATGTCGCATTGAGCAGAGTTACAAGTATAAATGGACTATTCGTATTAAATTTGCAGGAGTTGACTGGTGATACCATAGTTTCCAGGGACAACTGGAGGCTGGCAAAACCAAAGGACACTCAGACATTGAACTCCAGGATGGGGTTATTAGGGTCATCAAACCCAGCTGTCGTACAAGTCATGTGAGTACAGATTCATCACGCCCCCAAAAAGTTAACCTTCCCAAATTATTGATAAATTAGATTATTGTAATAAGCTAATTAGTTAATTTATTATACCGACAGAGGATGCACCTTCGTTGGCCCAGAGGCCCGTGCTGTTCTCCATCCTATGGAACAGCACGCAGACAAGTCAGAGGTTCCCTTCTGCGAAGACTGTCATTTGAAGATGAGGACAGAAGGATACGCTCATCGTCATGTTGAGCGTCAACACCCTGGCATACCCTATTTCCACTGCTTCACAAAGAGGAAGTGCCGACGACGTGTCACTATTTGCGTCGCTTGAGATGGCCCATGCTGTTCTCCATGCTATGGAGCAGCACACGGACAAGTCAGAAATCCCCTTCTTCTACGCCAACAATCACGATGATGCAAAATGATTTTAAATCATTCTCTAAAAATGTTGCAAAGCAATTAGAAGATGTCCAACTTAGTGAGGTAGATGCGTTTTTCTCCAACTTGGAATAAAACCCTCAAAACACTTGAAAGAACCTTCAAAGATTCCATATGTCAAACAGTGAGAAATCCTGTAAGTTGGATGATGCCACATGCTGTATTTTACGTCTGGAGTGCAAAGATACGTATTGCAGTCCTACATTAATGGAAACAAGGAATCAAGATGATTTCGATTCTAAAATATTCTATTCAAGGCGGAATGGTTTGACACGTTAGCAGAGATCAGGAGAAGGGGTAATGATCAGCTGACAGTCACCAATGCCCCGTGCCGCCGCAAGTACGCACCAAACGTAAGTGTCTTCAAGATGCAGAGGACCCGCATTTGGAAGATATGAAACATACGCGGGAGAGTTAGAGTGAGAGGGGGTGCACGTGGTGGTGGCATTACCTCTCTGTGACTGGCCATGCCATGAACTATATCATACCAAAACTGACTAAACTAGATAACATTCCTTCACTTGCAACTCACTCTGGAAAGCAATTAGAGGAATAGCTCGACCATTTATGCACTGATTATTTGAGGAAGTGACATTCTCATGGAACGGTCGCATGTTTTCAGGCATTCTCCATATTTTTCCACTCTTTGCCGCCAACACAATAAAACTAGATAACATTTCTTCACTTGCAAAACTCACTCTGGAAAGTAATTAGAGGAATAACTTTGACCATTTATGCACTGAATATTTGAGGAAGTGACTTTCTCATGGAACGGTCGCCATGTTTTCAGGCATTCTCCGTAGTTCCACTCTAACTAGAAAAAACGCAGACCCCACTAGGTAAAAAACGCAGACCCAGTAAAAAACGCAGACCCCACTAGGTAAAAAACGCAGACCCAGTAGAAGGGGTAATGATCAGCTGACAGTCACCAATGCCCCGTGCCGCCGCAAGTACGCACCAAACGTAAGTGTCTTCAAGATGCAGATGACCCGCATTTGGAAGATATGAAACATACGCGGGAGAGTTAGAGTGAGAGGGGGTGCACGTGGTGGTGGCATTACTTCTCTGTGACTGGCCATGCCATGAACTATATCATACCAAAACTGACTAAACTAGATAACATTCCTTCACTTGCAACTCACTCTGGAAAGCAATTAGAGGAATAGCTCGACCATTTATGCACTAATTTGAGGAAGTGACATTCTCGTGGAACGGTCGCATGTTTTCAGGCATTCTCCATATTTTTCCACTCTTTGCCGCCAACACAATAAAACTAGATAACATTTCTTCACTTGCAAAACTCACTCTGGAAAGTAATTAGAGGAATAACTTGACCATTTATGCACCGAATATTTGAGAAGTGACGTTCTCGTGGCTGTTTTCAGGCATTCTCCGTAGTTCCACTCTTTGCCGCCAACACAATTAAACTAGATAACATTTCTTCACTTGCAACCCACTTTGGAAAGTAATTAGAGGAATAACTTGACCATATGCACTGAATATTTGAGGAAGTGACTTTCTCATGGAACGGTCGCCATGTTTTCAGGCATTCTCCGTAGTTCCACTCTTTGCCGCCAACACAATTAAACTAGATAACACTTCTTCACCTGCAACTAACTCTGGAAAGTAATTAGAGGAATCGCTTGACCATTTATGGTCCAAATATTCGAGAAAGTGACATTCTCGTGGAACGGTCGCCATGTTTTCAGGCATTCTCCGTAGTTCCACTCTTTGCCGCCAACACAATTAAACTACGGTACATAACATTTCTTCACTTGCAACTCACTCTGGAAAGTAATTCTAAGAGGAATAGCTCAACCATTTACTGGGTATTCAAAGCTAACAAAACAAGGGCTTGGTTAAACCTACAACTTAAAGGACTTGGACGAAGGTGCAAATGTGCCACTCATAGCACCAGCTATGAAAGAAGGTAGAAAAATCATGCTTGACGATCAGGAACATACCAAGAACATGAAGAATGTGGAGCGAATTATTGACAGCGCTCTGAAAGAGTCACGACGTGAACTGTTGCAGAAGAAGGACAGTGAGAGGGAGAAATATGAAAAGTAGTTCGAGGACCTCTATGAGTTTGGTGGACTCTGGTTAAGTGAACAGGATATGACATCTTATTTGCGGGGTAAGGGGAAACTGAAGACCTTGACAACTCAGAAGGCACAGATAAATCTGAGGACTAAAGTGTTCCAAAAGGATGAAAAAGTGAACTCTGCCAGGAAGTCACCTGATGAACTGAAGGACATTCTCCTTTCCTTGATGGCAATGCCTATTACCACAACGAGAATGTGAAGAAACCTGTCTAAATGGTTTGTTTTCTGCCTGTTGAAATAGTCTGCCATTAAAAAATTGGTATTTAGTGAACATTTTTTTTGGAAATATTATCATAATAGTCGGTTTTAGAAGTTGGTCCGTGTTTTTCAGAAAACACGGACCGGGTATTTCTCTGCAAAAATCGCTGTATCTGCGAATATTTTCGACTGCAAATTCATCAGTAGGCCCTATACATTTCATTGATACATAAAAACTCCTATAAATATCGTTAATTTTGATAACAGAGAGAGTGAAACCCAAATTGACCAAAACCTGGTCAGCGGTCCGCGGTCCGCGTTTTAGTGCGTGCCTAGAAAAATCATGCTTGACGATCAGGAACATACCAAGAACATGAAGAATGTGGAGCGAATTATTGACAGCGCTCTGAAAGAGTCACGACGTGAACTGTTGCAGAAGAAGGACAGTGAGAGGGAGAAATAGGAAAAGTAGTTCGAGGACCTCTATGAGTTTTGTGGACTCTGGTTAAGTGAACAGGATATGACATCTTATTTGCGGGGTAAGGGGAAACTGAAGACCTTGACAACTCCGAAGGCACAGATAAATCTGAGGACTAAAGTGCTCCAAAAGGATGAAAAAGTGAACTCTGCCAGGAAGTCACCTGATGAACTGAAGGACATTCTCCTTTCCTTGATGGCAATGCCTATTACCACAGAACTTGAGGACATATCCAACCTTTAGTTTGGCCCTCTTCCTCGAGTTGACCACACAAACCAAGATCCACCCACTAGCCAGTCACTGAGTCAAACCAAGCAAGCAGAGAACCAGACAGGGCAATTTCCTGGAATGGGAATGGAGTGCACTACAAGCGTCACACTGATCATATCTGAAAGAAAGATGAAAGAAGAATTGCATCTATCGGCATGTCTTGAATTTATACCTTTTACATTGTTCTTTACAGTACGAAATAATCACCGAAAATTGCAGGGCTAGCACCCACCGCATAATCGAGTCGGAGGCCAGCAACAGAAGCATTACCAAAAGGGGGAAGTTTCGTTTCTTTGTACTCGTGGACAGTGCAAAGGTCCACCAATAACACCAGCAACAACCAACACCCAGCCCCTTTCCAACCCATATAGAATTTCGAGGTAGCCGTGTTGATCAAGAAGATTGAGATCAGGAAAAAGAACATAATAACACCATTTTGTGTAGATCAACTTGAGTATATTGGGACAATATACTCAAGTTGATCTACACAAAATGGTGTTATTATGTTCCTTTCCAACCCATGCAAGAGGAAACCAACACCGGAGAAGACCAAACCAGCAGTTCAGACAGAAGAGGTTGAGGGAAACGGCAGATATGAAAGCGACAGAACACGAGGCACGCAATTCACCATCTACGGTCTTGCAGCATTATTATAATTTAATCATGGGCTGCTCACCTCACGGTTAGGGACATATTCATCTTACTTACTTCTATCATTAAAACTAATAATACTTTTTCTTCAGAAATCGTATAGGGAATCCTTAGTGGATTAAGGGAAAGAGGGTTTGCAAGAGGTTCAAGAGTATGCAGGTCTTAAGTCCACGGCAGCAAGTTGAACTGGAAAGGTTCAAGAATTAGCAGACAAAACCTGCTGAAGTGGATGGGCTAAACGACAGAAGGAGGAGCACTGATCACAATGTATCAATTACTGATGACGAAATCAATATGATGGAAGACAGCAAATTACATATAGTAAGTTTATTGTTGGCCATATAATGCCATACTAAGAGAAGCAAGCTACTACATGTATTTGCAAGACCAAGGGCTGGCTGAGGAAAAAACGTCAGAAGCACTGGGACGTATTTATAAGGCCCTTAGAGGTAAGGAAGTGGTGGGAGACTTGCCCTGCAAGAAAACACACTCCTGTTTCCCCATTACTCAAAAACATCATTCATGTTTTATCTTTTCAGAATGAATCAAGTAGCATGCCTAACAACATCGAAGAAGCCGTGCCAAAGAAAAAAAAAACTGGTAAAAATTTCCAGTGTAGATGGTCACATAATAATCCAGCCAAGAGAAAAGAGGAAGCGAACAAATGCGTATTACAAACGTAGTAAATCCCTTTTGAAAACTGCCCGAGAACTGCATGAGATTACACGGGCACGTGTTCGAGTTCAATGTATACCAAAACCTGGCCAAAAGGCAATGTATGCGAGTTTTCGTCAGATGGGTTCCCAGGTTCAAGAGATGCAGGTGATACATGTAAGTCCACGGCAGCAAGTTGAAATTGAATTGGAGGTTCAAGAATCGGCAGACAAAATTTGTTGAAGTGGATGGGCTAAACGACACAAGGAGGAGCACTGATCACAATGTAACAATTAGATGACGAAATGAATGTGATGGAAGACGGCAAATTGTACTTTTGGTCATGTAATGCTGTGTTCACACTAGGGTTTTATATCGAATCGAATTCGCAATAAAGGCCTATTCCGATATAACATGTCACACTTAATTCGAAATAGATCACTTTTACACCGATTTAACCAAACCGGTATTTGAATCGGTTTCGATTCGCATTAGCCAAATCGAAATAGTTATGTACTGCACAGTATACATTCAACATGTTCAATGTAGGCCTAACATCATGACGTAGTTTATTTCGGGTTGAGTGTGACGCGTTTTGTTTCGAATCGAAATCGGTTTAGTTGTAGTGTGACCCGACCCGGCGTAACCAAATCGATTTCCGTTTCGATTTACGGAAACTGATTTCGATTCGCAATAGGTGTGAACACAGCATAAGAGAAGCAAGCTACTAGTACTATCTGCAAGACCAAGGGCTGGCTGAGGAAAAAACGTCAGAAGCACTGGGACTTATTCATAAGGCCCTTACAGATAAGGAACTGGTGGGAGACTGGTCCTGCAAGAAAACACAGTCCAAGTTTGGAGTTGAGATGAAGATCTTATCACGCAACAGGTCAAAGAACTTGCTTCAGGAGAAAAGGATTTAAACGTTGAAGTATGATGGCGCAACCAAAGCTGGCTGCCATGATGTGGAGGTTGAAATTCAGACCAATGACCTACCAATACTGGCAATCAAACAGGAGGAGAGGGTGGCTGTGCTGCTGACCATGTACGTTGAAAGAAACTATTCAGGATGCAGAAAATACGACAACCATCAACGACGGGAACTGAATTGTTGATGAAAATAAATATCAAATACATTGTCAGACAGGGTTGATGTCACCAAATCTCCTTGCAGCTGACAAAGGGGAGCAGTTGAATAAATGTGCCATTCATCCATTGGATACCTTCGCAACAGGAACATTTGTCATTTGTTGTTCTGGTACATTCACTCAGTTGAGCACATGGTCCATGGACCATTTCAGTTGTTAAAGAAATGGCGGTCAAAGGAGAGATCATTTTTTGCCTGCTTTTACACTAACAGTGGATTCACTCAATCAACCAGACACATACACAATACATATGGAGATGTTTGATCTTGCTCTTAAGTACACCAGAAATTGTTCAGTTTGCGTGAAGCTACTTAGTATATCCATATTAGGCCTAGTCCTTCACTATAGGTATTAGTTAGTATAGGACATCGTAGATGGCTCCACTTAAGTCCATGTATCCATGCATGACCATGGCCTCCTTTCTTTGAAAATGGCTGCTCAGTAATACAACATCTTATTGCTAGTGTCTGCGAATCTGCTTTACTTCTTTGGACGTGACAACACGAAACACCGGTAAAAGCCATTACACATGGGAGCTTACTTGTAGTTGTACGTTTCCAACGGAAATCATTGCCAATTGTACGCTGTACGTTTGAAGGTCCGCATCATACGTTTTGGAGATTTTTGGTCAGTTGTACGCAGAAACATCATGAAATACGTTTAAAAGTAATCGTTCTACGTTTGAAAGTAGGATTTGTAACATGACGAAGTTCACAAGTTGTTTTCGTCGTTCTCTACCTCCCAATGAGCCGCCAACTTCACATTATAATTGTACCCAAAAAATTTTGAAAATACCCAAAAATGTCCGACCATTCACATATTGTACCCAAAACATTGGCAAAATACACAAACTCAGTCAATTCATACTGTACCCAGAAGTTTGGCAAAATACCCAAACTTTTGAAGAAAAATACCCAGAAATGTTTTGGGGGAAGCAGCACTGCATTACATAGGCCTACCTCTCTGTTAGTGCTATTGGAGTTCCGTAACAGCCCACCCTACCATTACAGAATTTCTCTGTTAGCCCCTGTTAGTGCTATCGGAGTTTCGTGGCGGTCGCCCCAGGGCGGGCTGCCACAAAACTCCGATAGCACTAACAGTGTAACAGAGAGGTATGCAATGGCTTTTACCATTACAGAATTTCTGTGTTAGGCCCTGTAAGTGCTATCGGAGTTTCATGGCGGTCGCCCCAGGTTTTTAGAGGGACGGTTTAAATTACAGTTCATAAAGCAAGACAGCTTCTTTTAAGCTCCCCTGGTATGTCCAACCAGAGAATGCAGGGCACCATTCAGCTGGTAGCTGAAGATGATGCGACTAGATTGCACCATAGGGACAACCCTGTAACACCCATAACGTTACCCTGTGCAGCCCAAGAAAAATAATAATAAACTACTATAGTCCTTTCCAGACCTGACGCCAATTGCATTTGGCTAATCTTGTCAATTTCAGTTTAGCTGCGTTCACACTGGACTTTTAAATTGGTTTGAAAACGGTTTAAGATGTTAAAACGGTTTAGGGTGCCACACTAGAGCCCTCTTAAAACGGTTTGAAAGCGTTTTAACGAAAACGGTTCCAGAAGTGGTTTCAAAACGACTCGACGTCATTCGGGCGCGACAACCGTTTTGAAAACGCTTTGGTGACTGTAGTGTGGTACAGTCGTTTTTGGTCGAAAGCGTTTTCCGTAAAACGTTTTACGGAAAATGCTTTCAAGTCGGTTTCAGTGTGAACACAGCTTTAGTCTATAGCAGTACTTCCACCTATTCCAAATCCCCGGGTTTTTTAGACCCGTGTCTTCCCCGGGCTTGAAAAAAAACGCCGTGCGCTTACACCTATATTTTCAATACATTGCAATTGCATGCTGGCGAGCTCGGTGTGTCTAATAATGTAGTAATAGACACGGGTTTTTAAACACGGCAAAAAATAGGTGTTCACACAAGAAACCCGGGCTTCACTCGGGGTTTTGGATAGGTAGAAGTACTGCTAATTACTAACAGCTTGACCACAAACACAGCCAATGGGCAAGGTGACGTGCATTAATGCCTGCTGTACACGATCAAATTTTTCATCAAATTTTCTGAATATATGCTTAATTAAAGGCCTACACGTACATGCGGGTTTATACCCGGAATATTGAAGCCCCAATTGGCCCGGAATCTGAATTTCCCAAAAACTGGATGAAAAATTTTATCGTGTACAGCGGGCATCACTTCAGTTTGTGAAGGAGCTATGTGCAACAGCTCATCACCCCCATAACTAACACAGGGAGTGGGGACGAGTAATATTTCAACCTACATGTACATGTAGTGCCGATTGGCCTTCGGTATCTGGAAAGGACCTATACATTCAGAACCAGAGGTTAGCAATCCTACAGCTCCTGAAATACATGACTTGCCCAGCAGCAGCCTAGGCCTACATCCTCCATTCTTCAATCAGCTGAAGTTTTCTTTCCAACTCATTCAAGTCTCTGACAACATGACGCTGGTCTACCCTCTGATCCAAAACTGTCCGCTGCCCGGCCAAAAGTAAAGCGTTCATTCCAGCTCTCCGCGCAGCAAGGTAGTCTAACTCAATATTATCTCCGACATGAACAGCATCTCCTGGTTTGGCATCGGCTTCCTCCAAAGCCGCCTGGAATATTCGTAAATCTGGTTTACCGACGCCAACCTTCACTGACAATGTAAGAAAATCAAAGTATTTTGTCAAGTGTAAATCGTCAAGAATCGCTGGCAATCTCTCGTCAAAATTCGAGATGACGCCAACTTTGAGGTAGGGGTGATCTTCCCGTAGTCGCTCCAATGGCGCCATTGAGTGCGGAATTATATCATACGGCTCTCCTTTTCGGTAAAATTCAAAGAGGTAATCTGCCACTTTATGTAATTTTTTCACATCTTGCACGTTTTGATCCTTGAAAGTGTCACAAACGAGACTTGACCACCATTGCTTCGAGGTCATTCCGGAACCAACGCCGAAGTTCGGGTATAGTTTATTCTGCCTTTTGAAGTATCTTTTGAATGAGTGCCGGATTCCTTCAGGGTTGACAAAGATACCAAACTTCTCAGCAGCATTGGCGTAACTGAGCCCAACATTTCGTGGTCGAATTATGGTGTTGGTGATGTCGAAGGTTACCAGGTGTAGGAGACCCATATTGTAGGCATTTTTAAACATTCATGGCTGAAATTCGAGAAAGGAAAATTATCACAATAATTTACTACACACTGCACTGTAGCTTGTTTGTAAACAGTCAGAATGTCTTGTGAAATCCCACTCAGGCCAGGGATGTTGCAGGGGCGGATCCAGGATTTTGGAAGTGGGGCACCCTGCTAGAAACATTGAAATCTGTGGTGAATTTCAATGATTTGCTCCAAATTTCAGAATTTCACGGTCGATTATATTTAGATTTGTTGGCCGAAAGGGAGCGCCCCCTCAGTAACGGTGCATTGGCAGAGTAGGCCTAAACCCAATTATTTGACACTTTTGACTCGCTAAAAAAGAGCAGCACACATCAATCAACAGATCGATATAACCAAGGAAATGCGAGTCCTTCCCAGGGCTTCCGGCAGAGGGTAAAATGGGTAAAATTCCGTACCCTTAAATTTTTCCAGGGTACGGATCCGTACCCTCAAAAACGTTGGGTAACCATTTTTCCATGACATGGCGGACGAAACCAAACAACCGGCATGACCAGTGCAGGGATTTTATGCTTCAAAATACGCCTAAAATGGCACCAAACATCGCTTAAAACCTTTTAAAAATAAAATAAAAAAAATTTTAAAAAATAATTTTCAAAAAAAAATTTTTTGCTCCGTACCCTCATTTTTGGGGGGCAGAAACCCTGCTTCCACACATTTTTCGACTTTTGGTAGACTGTAGGCCTAGGCCTATACACCCATCTCTTGCTTGAGCCCCGGAAATTGGCAGAGCAGAGTGACCCTTTTCAAATTCTATTCCGAACATCAAACAGTCTCGCGCACACCAAAATAGGCCACCATGCATTCTTCCATTCAAATTCGATGCTGTGTTGTGCTCAACTAAATTTCAAATTCAAATTCAACTATGATGCCATCATTCCCCTTTACCATTTGCTTATAGACTGACCAAACAGAGACAATCCTGGTACAAGGTTGATTTATATAGGTCAACCTCGCACCAATCAATACAGACCAGGGGCCCTATTCAGAAAAGTCTCGCAGGCGTTGCGATATCGCAACAGTCTGGTATCGACCTCGCAAATTTTCCAGCCGTATTCACAAAAGCCTCGCATTTTTGCGATAACGCAGAGATCTCACAAACTATCTCGCAAATCGGCTGAAATTTGCGAGAGCTCGGGAGCTCCCTCAAAGGTCTCGCAACGCGATTCAGCATCATGGCGGTGGTGAATTTTGTGCTAGATGCCGAGCAAAATAATAGATT
>NMRB01002251.1:88945-102710 GCA_002633025.1 Notospermus geniculatus
GTGCTGCCACCTATTGTCGGTGATATGTACTGACGTGAATATCGTGAATGAGTTGCATTGGACCGGGCACCAGTCTAACGATCACGGGGCGCTACTGGTGCTGCCACCTTCACGAAGGAATAAAACTAGTTTGCTGGCCACTATTTGTAAACAAACCAGTTTGTTTACAACTTGGACGTCGAGCTCCTTTAAGACGCCAGGGTATTTTTTTTCTGGGGATTTTTTCCGCGTAGGCCTACCCTTCTATTACAGTCCAAATAGGCCTAAAAAACAGTTTCTGGGCTTATTTTACGGCATGGTGATCATTCATTAGGTCGCGGCCTATGCCCACCTTTTTTTCAGAGCTGACACACGACAGTCATCATGAGGCCGATATCATGGTCATGTCTCATATATGACAGTCCTGACACACTGTCACTGACATGACCATCTGGCTGAGCTGAGGGCCGCCCGGGGGCATCTCAGTTTTTCCTGACGCTGACCAAATTATAAATACAAGGCCTAGGCCTAGCTACCGAATTGTAGCTATCCAGTTTTGGCTTTCTACCACCGAAAAGTGTAGGCCTTAGGCCTAACCATACGGCAACAATTGTAAGGGACGGATCCAGGATTCTGGGAAAGACAAGAGGGGGCGCAGTGTGCTAGAAACATCGAAATCTGCAGTGAATTTCAGTGATTTGCTAGGCCTAGTAGGCCTAGGCTACATGTATTTCAGAATTTCACGGTCGATTTTACAGATTTGTTGGCCGAAAGGGGGCGTGCGGCGGGTGTACCCCTCCCTCTTGGATCCGCGCCTGATTGTTGTCTATGCCTGCCTCTGCTCTGCTCTGATGGCAGCGCTGCCGAATTTTGATGTTTGCCAAACTGCGATCCGGCATCATCATCAATCGACATCATCATCATCACGGACTGAGGACAACGTCCTGTTGCCGGTGTGGTGTGTCGTCCAGGCTCATTTCATCGTTGCGCATGCTGTGTGGGGGTGGAGCAAGCCACAGGAGTTCGTCTACAAGATTGAGACACCCTTTGAGACACCCTTTAGCATGCATCCCCTCTGTAGTATAATACACAGACAAGGACTACCACAGAATTTGAGGCCCCTCCGCTTCGATGCGAAAAAGTCACAAAATCAGGCAAATCAAGCACCGAAACCACTACCTACGTGTTCTATACAAATTTATCTACAAAATACACCGAAGATAATCTACGATCGATGATCTAATTGTACTTAAATCGGGATTTAATATCACATTACGAGCATTGTGACCCCGGGGGATCACTCCCCATAAAGTGTGTTCAAGTGTTGCACATCGGTGTACCAAAAATTGCGGGTAAAGGGGTGTTTTTCGAGCCGCATCGGCGGCACCCGCGCTGGGTCAAATAAGCCCCCCTATTTCACCCATAACCCCGCAGAAAGCCCTCGGGAATACATAAAAAGACAATTTCCCCCGTCTTAAGCCCTCCCCTGCCTAGTGTGGTCCATGCGTCCTGCAAAAAAGCCCTTTAAAACGTCTCTCAAATAACCCAGCCATTAGGGGTGGGGATTGCAGAGTACCCAGCTTTAGGGGGTGGGGATTGAAAAGTACCCAGCCAAAAGGGGTGGGGATTCAAAATTGCTGTTACCAGCTGAAAGGGGCTTATGAAAAAAGTGGAGTACACTGATGTGCAACACACTTTATGGGGAGTGACCCCCCCGGGATTGTGACATGATCGGTGACCACTGATTTCCATATTGCCGACGGGGATGCCGCCGTGTGACGTCATTGGAATCACCGGTTCGCTCTCATTGGTCAGATCTTTAAAACTCGGTTCAGGCTATTTTTAGCCGAGTCACGCAAAGACACAGCCAGTTAGTCGACCGTAGTGATATATACTAATATCCATTTTGATCTAGAAGCGCTGGGTTACCCTGGTGGGTTACACATCCCTGATGTGCTTTGTTAAAGCCATCCCGCCAGAAATAAATTCAGGGCGGCCCGTTAAAGAGGTTAGGGGCCTACCCTGGTCAAATCATGTAAACATGGTCCGCAATCAACGCCATCGATCTATAAAGGGTGTCTCAAAAGGGGTCTCAAAGGGTATGTTACAACCAATAATGTCACAATCGACCAATAATGTCACAACCGATGATAATGTCACAATTGTGACATTATGAACACCTCATCCAACCAATAATGTCACAACTTGCTAATAATGTCACAACTTTTCCTTACCGATAATGTCGCAACATTTTGACCAATAATGTCACAACTTTTCCTTACCGATGTCACAACATTTTGATCAATAATGTCACAACCCCAGTAACTAGCGCAGATCATGTCGGGATAATGTGATGGTGATTTTTTTCGCCCCTCCCTCATGGAAGACAAAGAAGTCTGAGCTAAAAAATCCTGCTTTGACCATGAAAGACACCTTAATCATATCTTCACCCCGTAGGAGTTCCCGTGTAATCACTCCCTAGGATTTCCTTACTGGAGGAAACAGTGTCCGAGGGAGTGCCAGATGTACATTTTTAGGGCTCACGAAGCCGCCCCTATGCGTAAACAGAAGTGCTGACCAAGGTCTGTAGAGTTTTTTCACGTACGCGTAATTTATTAAAAAATCAAAATATGAATACATAAAAATACTTTCTCAAGCATAAAATGATAATATACCAGAAGTCAACTTCCAGAATCTTGCAAATTTTCGACCCCAAGTGGGGGTCTACCTCAGGCACTTTTCAGTAAAGAAACTCCAGAAAAACGTTTCATATTTTGATTCTTTAGGGAGTTTTCGCAAAGCCCCAGAAACGCCAAAGCGAACGCCAAACCCATTGTTCGATGCCACGAAGAGACCACCGAACAATAGGATAGACGTTCGCGTTGGCGTTTCGGGGGCTTTGCGAAAACTCTCTATTAATAAATTAGACGTACCGGGTACGTGAAAAAATCTACAGACATTAGCAAGCACTTCTGTTCGCATAGAGGTGGCTGCATGAACACTCATGTACATTTGGCACCCCCTCGGACACTGTTTCCTCCAGTGAGGAGATCCCAGGGGGTGAAGAAATGATTAAGGTGTCTTTCATGGTCAAAGCAGGATTTTTGCTCAGACTTCTTTGTCTTCCATGAGGGAGGGGCGAAAAAAATCACCATCACATTATCCCGACATGATCTGCGCTAGTTACTGGGGTNATTGGTTGGATGAGGTGTTCATAATGTCACAATTGTGACATTATCATCGGTTGTGACATTATTGGTCGATTGTGACATTATTGGTTGTAACAGGCCTCTTGTTTGTAGAAAATAATTAAAATAATTCACTCATACCATACAAACTTGTTAGCATTCTATGTGAAATAGGCCCATGTGAAATTCTGCGGTGAAATAATGACTATTCTTCGTCTTTCTAGGCCTCTGAAATCAGGCATTGTCTCCCTAATGAGGAGGTCGTCACCTTTGCACGGAAAGATGGCGCTGCGACCGTATCGTCTGATGCCGCTTAGAACAATAACAAAATTTTGTCACTTCCATGGCGTCTTGTGTGTGGAGAAACTCGATAAAATGATCCATCAAATCTCCAGCTGTTCGATTTGTATGCTATGTATACCCATAACGGCGGTAAAGATTCAATCGGTAGGTATGTCAAGAGTAAATATAAGTAAAATGTGGCCAATGGAAACGGCCTGAAAGTGAACATATTGGCGATAGATAGATACACCACATAACCGGTTGGTATAGGTCCTGGCCTACCGGTACGCTGCACTGCACTGCAGCGTCCGTCAGCACATGACATGAACATGCATGCTGTGTGCAAGGGCTGTGTGTGCCTGTGTCAGTGTGGGTGAGTGGATGGTCATCAGCTAAGCTGCTTGTGCACTGTTAAGTTTGTCTGTCATTGGCTGGTTTTAAGTTAGGCCTAGCTAGCGAATGCTTTTGCATTGTAGGCCTACCGTAAATTTTTAGCAAGGCTTTTTTCTCTTCCCTGAGCAGGTGAAACTTGCATAAATTGTTCTTTTGAATAGGCTGTCAAATTATGGCCTTTACTTAGTAAGCCAAGGGTGCCTAGGCCTAAAAATAGAACAGTCAACTTTGTTTTTAGCACAGCATAGGCCTATTATTAGCATAGCATATGGGGCTTTGTGGTCCTGTTTGATCTTTGCCCACGATTAGGCCTAAGTATCTCAAAAGACTTTTTATTAATAAACTTTTGCGTAATTGTTTGGAAAAAAGTTGACATTGATCGCGTGCTTTGATGTGACCAGGCAAGTCTCATTTTATTTTAGGAAAACATTCCTAGGGTGCCTAGAGTTTCTAGAAAGTCAGAATGGTGATGGAGGGTGAGAGGTGAAAACCGATTCCAAGCAGTGGAAAGAATAATTCGGATGACCGGGAACCAGCCCTAAAGTCAGGTACACACAGGCAGATTTATTTTCTTAAATACATGTAGTAAAATAGAACAGTCAACTTTTTTTGAAAGTGTTCGGTAATAAAGCTTACTTTGGTGTCATCCAAGTTTGGAGAGTTGGGTAAGGCCTGCGGTCACTTGCTAATGGCTGTGGCTTTTACTGAATGGTAGTCTCATTTTATTTAGGAATGAAACACACCATTGTCACTTTTGTTTATGTAATCAGATTCAATACAAGACAGGTATGGCTTGAGACAACTTCCCCAATGACCCAGTGGGTCATATTTGACCCAAATTTAAAATGTAGGTCAACGGATTGATATTGCCAAAAATGTTTGATTTTATGTTTTCTGGGTGCACAAAGATTACTTTACCAAGATATCATAATTTTCCTCATACTGGAAAGCATCTTGGGTTTCCTAGGGTTAAAGTTAAGACGGGTAGCTAGGAGGCTTAAGTCAGCTGGAGTTGACTTAAATATGGCTGCCCTCTTGAGACAACTTCCCACTTCGCGAATATTTTTGTGTGTATCTAGGCCTCGGTTCCCCCTTAGGAGTCTCAACGCACTTCATGACCCCACTTACGCTGAATTGTTGACTTAGTCTGGAAGCAAAACCCCGAAAAGGGGCGTAACCCCCTTTTTCTCTGATAACAGCAGCGTTTTGATGTTTTCTGAATATTTGGGGGTAGGCGAATCAGAATCCGCCGGGGGCCACCGCGTAACCCTTTAGCGTTTTGAGAAAATCCTGTTTGAAGCTAAGGACACTGACTTTATCATTGGATCCAAGAGCTGAGCTTTATACAGGAGAATGGGACCCGATGTACAGCTAACTTTTGAACGGTGGGATTTACACCCCATAAATGTATTACCAACAGATAGAAACATGGTGCCTCAGAAGCAGATAAGCATGTCCTTAATTGTTTGCAGTAGTTATGTAATAAGAAATGACGTTTTTTATGTAAATTAACACAAAATGGGTCAAAATACATAAAAACGTCATTTCCAATTACATAACTAGGTAAAAAGTACAAACAACTTGCTTATTTGGTTATGAGGCACCATGTTTCTATCTGTTGCTAATACATTTATGGGGTCTAAATCCAACCGTTCAAAAGTTAGCTGTACATCGGGTCCCATTCTCCTGTACAAAGCTCAGTTCTTGGGTGCAATGATAAAGTCAGTGTCCTCAACTTCAAACGGGATTTTCTCAAAACGCTAAAGGGTGAAGCGGTGGCACCCGGCATATTCTGATTCGCCTACCCCAAAAGGTCACGAAAACATCAAAATGTTACTGTTATCAGATTTGAAGGGGTTACCGGGTTTGCGACTAGACTAACTCGACGTGAGTGTGACCCACGCCGCGCCGCGTCATGATTCTTTCAGTCAGTGCGAGGATCTTGTGTTTGGATGTCGCAGTCCACTGTTGCAATGAGGAGGTCGTCACCTTTGTACGGAAAGATGGCGCTGCGACCGTATCGTCTGATGCCGCTTAGAACAATAGCAAAAGTTTGTCACTTCCATGGCGTCTTGTGTGTGGAGAAACTCGATGAAATGGTCCATCAAATCTCCACTTGTTCGATTTGTATGCTATGTATACCCATAACGGAGGTAAAGATTCAATCGGTAGGTATGTCAAGAGTAAATATAAGTAAAATGTGGCCGATGGGAACGGCCTGAAAGTGAACATCATGGCAATAGATAACCGGTTGGTAGGCCTACGCTGCCATGGCTGCTGCCGCTGCTGCACCAGTCTACACCATCACGGTAATGCGTGACTGTACATTCGCCTGTACAAAATGTAGGGCCCAATTTTCAAAAACTTTTAACTTCTTTAAAAAAATTTTAATTGAAAAAAATCGGCCATATTCATGTTGAACACACATAACTCGATATATTAAGGAAGAATTTTAAATTTTTTTTCAAAGCTGAATTTGTACACAATTCTGTGTGTAAAAATTTGGTTTCCACAGAAGGTTTTCACGCTGTAGCGTGATTTCACGGCCTAGCGTGATGGTGTAGACTGTGCACTGCACTGCAGCGTCCGTCAGCACATCACATGACATGAGCATGCATGCTGTGGGCACAATGGTGCAAGGGCTGTGTGTGGTTGTGTCAGTGTGGGTGAGTGGATTGTCAGCTAAGCTGCTTGTGCACTGTTTTGTCTGTCATTGGCTGGTTTTAAGTTAGGCCTGCCCTAGGTAGTGAATGCTTTTGTAACATAGGAGGCCTAGGCCTCGCCCTACGCCTAGGTACGGACCTAGGCCTACGGTCTACCGTAAAATTTTAGCAAGGCTTTTTTCTCTTCCCTGAACAGGTGAACTTGCATAGGCCTAAATTGTTCTTTTGAATAGGCTGTCAAATTATGGCCTTTAGTAGGCTATAAGGGTGCCTATGCCTAAAAATAGAACAGTCAACTTTGTTTTTTTGCACAGCATAGGCCTATATAAAAATGTAGCATATGGGGCTTTGTGCCTTTGTGGTCCTGTTTGACTTTGATCTTTGCCCACGATTATGCCTAATTATCTCAAAAAAAATTTATTAATAAACATTTGGCGTAATTGTTTGGAAAAAAGTTGACATTGATCGCGTGCTTGTTACCAGGCAAGTCTCATTTTATTTTAGGAAAACATTCCTAGGGTGCCTAGAGTTTTTAGAAAGTGAGAATGGTGATGGAGGGTGAGACAATATGTGAGGTGAAAACCGAATCCAAGCAGTGGAAAGAATAATTCGGATGACCGGGAACCAGCCCTAAAGTCAGGTACACACAGGCAGATTTATTCTCTTAAATAGTAAAATAGAACAGTCAACTTTTTTTGAAAGTGTTCTGTAATAAAGCTTACTTTGATGTCGTCCAAGTTTGGAGAGTTGGGTAAGGCCTGCGCGGTCACTTGCTTAAATGCCATGGCTGATGAGTGATGGCTTTTACTGAATGGTAGTCTCATTTTATTTAGGAAATCAATTTCTGATCTTTTAGAATGTCAGAAAGGTGATGGAGGATAAGAAATGACCACCGATACCAAGCAGTTGAAAGCAGAATTCGATCAGATGACCGGGAACCAGCCCTTAAAGTCAGGTATGTCAATAGCCAGACTTCACCAACAATACCAAGGTCTGCCTGACAACCGAAGGTCCGCCCATCGAGCTCCAGATGACTCAAACGTACTATAATGAACCTTCGGACTACTGAACCTTCGGACTAGTGAACCCTTGTCCATATATATTCTCTTGAATATTAAAATAGAACAGTCAACTTTTTTTGAAAGTGTTCGGGAATAAACCTTACTTTAATAGCTTTAATGTCAATTTGATGTCGACTGGATGTCTGTTGGACGTTGGCCTCTGGGAATGAATTTGACACTGGGAGCCACTTTAAAGTAGGCTAGTTGCCGCAAGTGGTGTTGGTTAAAAAAAGGATGAAAAAATGAAGGATATTGTGGCATTCAGTTTTGGAACTAACCAAAGAAAGTAGATCATAGCATTTGTTCCAGTTGAAAAATTATACTGAAGAATGAGTATTTTATATCTCATGTACATTTGTTTCAGTTATTCTTGATGTCAGTCCACTGAAGATGCCTAATATGATTATGAATCAAGATGAGTAGATATAGCGATAAGACGTTAACTGAGTTGCGAGAGGAACTGAGGAAACGTAATGCAAGGGTTAGCGGCCGAAAGAAGGATTTGGTTGAACGGTAAGCCCCAGGAAGTGTCATCAGTGATCAGCATTGTGGCACTGTGCCACAGGGAGAAATGGTTGAGAGAAAAGATTCTCCAAAATCATCCAGGAAGAAATTATTTCTCCATTACATGTCATGATGTGCAAATTTTACTTTGAAAACAATTGGATAAGTTTTTCTCTAAGGCCTCATCCTCTCTCTTAAAAAAAACTCTGCTTCCCCAGAGATGTATCTTTTCACTCAAATCTGGGACCTTATTCACGAAGCTTCCGCAAGGACTTGCGGTACCGTAAGTCGTACTTACGGTGCCGCAAATATTTCCACGGTATTCACAAAGCCACCGTAACTTTGCGGATCATTAAATCAGCACCGCAAATCTGCGGGAGCTCCTGAGCCATCCGTAAATGTTAAGGAGGTCCGCAAACACAGTACACAAGTAGATTTAGAGTTGTGAACGCGTTGCTAGTCAAAGACGAACTTGACAGAAGCGTGTGGAGGTGTCAGAGACTGCATCAGGACCGACTTAACTCATTCAAGTTGGACGATGACAAAAATCTACGAAAATGAAAATGGCTGTCAGGGAGGGCGCAATGAAATATTTAAATGTAAAAACTGGATTTTCTTAGACAGAGCACTTAATTTAGGGACCGTTTCAAATTTTGCAATACAAATGCAATGGGCAATGCTGTACAAATTTGAAGAAAAAGCATTTGCTAGTCTTTATCATATGACCCATTAATACCTTGAAGACAAAGTGTAATTTTTTTTCACTAGGGAGGGAACATCCTGGGAACCCAGGGCATTTCCACTCTGCATAGCGCGTTACAATGCCCTGGGGAAACCCACCCCGTTTCGGTGGGGAAGAGGGCTGTTCCCTCATGTGTACTCGCCAACTGGTAATTCACGAATAAACCATGCAATGCAGTGGGGGATCGCCACTTGATGTAATGGGCAGACATCGTGCCTATTGCTGTAACGTATGCACATATATCTGGTGTTATGAGTTACCGGGTACCAGTCTCATAGCAATGCATCTCATTCCATAATTTATGCATGCTGTCGGAATGATAGCTGCCCCAAACACATGAACTGGATCATACCTTCGTGTTTTGAACCCATCGGTACTTACCCATTATCTCGATAATCCATGACAACCATTTTTACGCGAAGTTAATTCAGGAATATTAAAAAATCCAGCGAGTTTGTCAGCGAATCGAGGAATGTTTGAAACCACCATATTTGGGAGTGACAATGACGGGATAGAAGCTTGGCTGTGATTGGTTGTATTCAGCGACAGATTTTCTGTCGCTAGTTCCAAAGCGAAAAGGCGCCAATTTCAACAGGGCCTCGGACGTGCGAGTAGGGGGAGCGCGTTTTAGAGGACCTGTTGCAAGAGGATGGGGAGGGAAGGGATGGCTAACTTCATGGGCTATCATCATTTTCCTCCAGTAGAAAAAAGAATCGGTGACGGTCATGTGATGGTAAAGTGCCTGTCCCGTTACAGCCCATCTGTTACGTAATAGCTCTAGGCCAATTGCTGAAAGGGATGAAAACACTCATTGTCATTCACTTAAAACCATTGGATGAATTGCGGTCTTGCGCAAAATTACGGATCCGCAAATTGCGGAAGGTTTTGTGAATACCCTTAACCCAAATTTTACGGTTCCGCAACCCTCCCGTAAGGCCGTATTTGCGGTACCGTAACTCATAAATTTGCGGAAGCTTCGTGAATAAGGTCCCTGGATTCCTGGCACAGCCCCTGAGTGGCAGGCAACTCCTCACACTTCCGTTGGGCTGTGTTTGCAAGGTAAATGTGGAATAGAACACTATTTATGTCTCAGCACAAGTGCTGGGATCTAGCACCGTAAAATTCAAGTTTATCACTGTTTTCAGCCTGGAAGCGTATGATAGAAATGACAACTTCGCCAGCAGCAGCAGTGGTCAACCGCAGTGGTCTTTCAATCGCCCAGATGATACGCATTATCGTGATGTTTCGACAAGAACTATACTACCAAAAGTGACAAATGATAAGATCAATTCATTCCTGCCAGAGGGAGATGCTATCAGTGAATCGGCCAAAGGATTGTACAGGAACAGGTTTTTACGCTACCTTCGTTCAGCCAATGCTGTTTCCGGTTTTAGTGTCTACATTCGAGGCCAATGTCGGGCAGAAATGAAAAAACAAGTTTCCTACTTCGTTGACATTGAGATTCAGTCATGTGGCGTTATTAGTGCTGCTCAGTGTGAATGTTAGGTTGTGGACCCACTGCTCATTGCACTGGCACGCCTGTTAAGAGTCGCACTCTGAGAAAAGTGGCAATATTTCCAAAAGTTGCGGAGTTGACCCCCCTAGAAATTGATGAAATTTAGTACAGAGGTTGATATGGATGTCTTATGGAAAACCCCAAAATTTTAGGCTCATACTTCTATTATTCTGGCTGTAGCGCCCCCTACAAGACAAGAGGTCACGGCCCAAAATGAGAAAAATTGTGAAAAACAAGGCCAAATCGATGAATTATTATGGCAAGCTGGGACATTGTGCCAAAGAATTAATGGTAGTAAATGACCTGTCGACACTTGAGGTTTTTTATAAAATTAAGTACCACCTGGTGGCAGTTTGGATAACCTGGTGGAGCCCTTCTTTGTGTTAGAATAGAAAATGAAGAGTAGCGACAGTTTTAAGAGGAACTAAAATGTTTATCCAAGAGAGTACCATTGAAATTTGATATGGAGCTGATAGAAGGATGTCCAGTGAATAAACAAAGAAGAGTTCGCNTATGGCACCCCTAATATTTAAGCCGTAATCTGGGGGTAGAAACATTGAAATTCTGCCACCAGAGGGCTCTGTAAGCCGCAAGTCAGTTCCCCCTAAATACAGACTCATGCCAAAGGGAAACTTTCAGAAATATCATCAGAATGATCATGGCAGACAATACAGGAAGTTACGCAATGACACTTTTGTGGATTACAGCAATAGGTGGCGCTTCAATACCCCATGTCCATTTCCCCTAAATCTGGAAACACGCCGAATGGAAACCTTCACAAATATCGTTAAGATGATTATGACAATGAGTAAACCATTTTCAGCAGTGGAACAACGCAGGATTCAGTTTCTTTAGCAATAGGTGGCGCTGTATGACAAATTTGCCATACAGGCGAATACAACAAAGAATAAGCTCCACAAATCACCTGACAATGATTATGACAATAGATCCAACTGTTTTCCATCCTGTATTTGTTCCATTTGCGTTGAATTTAGATTTTTAATGGCATATTAATCATACAACGCCACCTAAGATCAAAGCAGTTCAATCAAGCCAAGTGCCTCAACAAAAACACTTTTTATGTACTTTCATTGAATTGCTTTGGCCACAGGTAGCCTTGTATGATTGATTACCAATAAAAAACCTAAATTCAACATAAAGTAGAACAAATATAACATAGAACATCATTCTAACATGGTTTATTTGTTCTATATTTGTTGTTTATTTGTTGTACTTGTCCTATATGGCAAATTTATCATACAGCGCCACCTATTGCTGAAGCAAATCAATTCAGCGATGTGTCACTGCAGAAGGTTGATTTCTCTCTTGTCCTAGTCCTTCTTTAATATGGTATTCGTATAGGTTTCCCTTTGCATGATTCCGGATTGAGGTGAAATGGACATGTGGTATTGAGGCGCCCCCTTTAGCTGTAATACAGAGAAGTGCGGTTGCGCAACTTCCTATATTGTGTGCCATGATCATTTCAATGATATTTCTGAAGGTTTCCATTTGGCATGTTTCCGGATTTAGGGNATGGTTTACTCATTGTCATAATCATCTTAACGATATTTGTGAAGGTTTCCATTCGGCGTGTTTCCGGATTTAGGGGAAATGGACATGTGGTAGTGAAGCGCTACCTATTGCTGTAATCCACAAAAGTGCCATTGCGTAACTTCCTGTATTGTCTGCCGTGATCATTCTGATGATATTTCTGAAAGTTTCCCTTTGGCATGAGTGTGTTTTTACGGGGAACTGACTTGCGGCTTACAGAGCCCTCTGGTGGCAGAATTTCAATGTTTCTACCCCCAGATTACGGCTTAAATATTAGGGGTGCCATAGAACTTCAGGGTTATTATGAATCTGTAAGACAAAGACTCGCCACTCACGCAAAACCATTGATTTAGGAGTCTGGATTAAAATTTTAAGGGACCCTGAAAAGCACTACAGAATGGGACGAAGTGGTGACTCCATGAAATTCAGAAGCTGGCCACGCTAAAACCCTGAATAGTGCCAAAGAGATTTTTGGTGGGCTATAAAGTGCAAGGATAGGAGCAGAGAAAAACACCTTTGCTTGCCCAATATCATTTTGGATTAAACCAGAATATTTTTGACAAGTTGGGTGATATTGCAGTTATTAGCTTCTTTGGGGGTTAATATCTTGGGAATCCAGCATTATACCAAGGCGAAATCTTCTTTGTATACTGGACATCCTTCTATCAGCTCCATATCAAATTTCAATGGTACTTTCTTGGATAAATATTTTAGTTCCACTTAAAACTGTCGCTACTCTTCATTTTCTATTCTAACACAAAGAAAGGCTCCACCAGGTTATCCAAACTGCCACCAGGTGGTGCTTATTTTTGGTGCTTATTTTTATAAAATACCTGAAGTGTCGACAGATCATTTACCATCATTAATTCTTTGGCACAATGTCCCAGCTTGCCATAATAATTTAATTTTGGGGTTTTCCATAAGACATCCATATCAACCTCGGTACCAAATTTCATCAATTTCTAGGGGGGTCAACTCCGCAACTTTTGGAAATAGTGCCACTTTTCTCAGAGTGCGACTCTTAAAGCATAAATGAAACATGTGTCACTATAGCTAAGGTTACACCTGTTGAAAATACCCGTGTTTTTCCAGGCCCGTGTCAAACCCGTGTGTACGAAAATCCCGGCGAGAGGTCACACCACTACATTGTAGTTAAGTAGCCCGGCGGCAGTTGCGCTGCATGCACTGACTCTTCGGTCATTTCTGTATTGGCACAAATTGTTGGAGGCGCGAAAACGACGTCACTTAATGGCTGCGCCATCTGTCGCCGTGCGAAGAACTAACGATAACACGGGGATTTCGAAAAGCACGGCGAGATTGCCGTGTTTGAAAAACCCGTGTTTTTCAGACACGGGTTTCTTGAAGCCCGGCAATTCATAGGTGTGACCGCAAAAAACCCGGGGATTTTATGTAGTGTAACCACGGCTGTTGAAGACTCCTCAATCACATAGTAAAAATCCCCATCAATCCCACTTGGGGAAAAAATTTTACACGCTTTTTAGCTCACCTGGAGTGAGCTCTTGTCGTGGGTCTGCGTCCGTCGTCCGTCGTCGTCGTCGTCCGTCGGCGTCCGTCGTCGTCGTCCGTTAGCAGGGCACGTTTCGTAACCGCTGGAGCTATTGATCTGAAACTTGGTACATATATACCCCTAGGTCAGATGACCTATGACACCAAGTTTCGGTCCGATTCGACTCTTAGCTTGGCCACCAGGTGGCGGAAACCGAAAACACAAAAAGTGCAATAACTCCTGAACTAATGACTGGATCACCTCCAAATTTTTATCATAGGTGTATCTAATGAGGGTACATTACATATGTAACGGGTTTTTGATTTGACCTACTTTTCAAGGTCACAGAGGTCAAAGTTCAAAATTTTGCCTTCAAGTG
>NMRB01002252.1:26800-47111 GCA_002633025.1 Notospermus geniculatus
CTGGGTCACATGATTAGTCAGGCAGTGTAGGTCCTGGTCCTGATTGGTTGTTTTCTGATTGGCTGAGGTTCTGGCCAGGTGTGTATATAAGGGCTTGCTGGCCAGAGAGAGGGCAGATTCCCATACACTGGGAGCCCAGCTAGACACTAGCACAACACACCACAATACACCCTTTACTCTGTGATGAAACGCTCATCAGGGGTAGCTTTATCCACAGTTGAATGTGTGATGAATTCTGTCATGTACATGTATTATATACATTTGTACAGTTATGCCAATGATGTTTAGTTTTATATCAATACATTAGTAAAAGAATAAAGTTGTTTGCCTGAGTCCTTTTGCTTTGGTGTGAAGAGCAGAGTTGTGAAGGAACCCCACTTTAGTGTTACACTAGCAAAAGTAGTGAATGCCGCAACCGAGGAAAGGGTTAATGGCCTTACAACACAAGAGCTGAAATGTATGTCTTGGCACATCCTCCCATCGCAGGGCTTTGGTCTCACTCCTCTTCATATGCTGCGTGCGTATGAAGAGGAGTGAGACCGAAGGATGGTCTCTGCAGGTTGACAAGAGTAGTGGACAGCAGTGATAATAGTTGAGTAAACTGATGCCCGATCATGATCACCTGAGACAAGCACCTGCTTTTGCTGGAGCGGGTCACAAATAGGAGCAGTCAGCCACGCCTATTGCCAAAAGATGGCAGCAAAGTTCTAGCGGACCAATACACAGGAAACTCCACGTGATTGGTGCTCGATCAAGAATGAATGGGTCCGCTATATGCATTGAATAGGGCGGTAGTGCCACCTATTGGTCAACTCACTGATAGCTCCTATTGGAGAGGTGTCCAGATAGCAGAAGTTAAACTGAATTGAAATGATCGAAGATGAGCAGTACTGCGGTGGTATTTGGAGCAATGAGTGGCAAGCCCCTGGTAGAGATTTCTGCTCTGAGGAGTACGTGATCTGTTTGTGATCCAGGGTTTCTTGTGCAATCCGGCTCTCAATGAGTTGTTAAAGTGGTTTTCAGAATGATGTCCAGTCATTTTTGCACTCATTTTACCTTGCAATGGAACCTAACCACAAACTACAAATTGGCCAGTTATGTGTGCATGTCAATTCACGGTTGACCGACTCCTAATAGGACCTTGTTCAGGTCTATACTCTGATTCAAGATAATCATGCAATCATGCACACGTAATTGTCCCATTTGTAGTTTGTGGTTAGGTTGCATTGCAAGGTAAAATAAGTGCAAAAATGACTGGACATTCTGAAAACCACTTTAGTTTCCTTACACTTACTCCTTGTTCAGAAACACAAACGACTGCCCATAGTTTTCAGCAGCTGAGTTGCCCATACAGAGCCAGCCAGACAACATTATCCCTACCAGTCTGAAGTGCCCTCTTTGTAGGGACTTTGAACCACTACCCTCAGGTACCCCACCAGATAACCAAAGTGATATACCTGCATGGGATGGTTCCCTCGACGTGGAGATACTCGGCCCCTCATCAACCATCTTCCAGAGGTCCTGAAGTGACTCACCACCCACAGAGGATAGGCTCATGATGAGCTGCTGAGGGTCAATGGCACCTGGTGATGACGTTCGTTGAGTATTTCCAAAGCTGCTGCCTGTTCCTTGTAAACCAGATGTTCTTACTTCATTACCTGGAAATGAAATGATAAAATTTTCTCGTTTGAGGATTCAAATCGATTCGTCATGGCAGAGTATAGGGGCCGTATTCACAAAGGGTGTTTAAGACTTAGACGCGTGTAACTTCGTCAAATACTCATATTCTTATTTTTTAATTTGGGCAAGCCTGCATTGCCCTTGGCATACCTGTACATGCACATTCCTGATCCACTAAAAGTGCAGTCAAACCTCTCTTTTCAGACCACCTTTGGGACTGCCCGGTGCTGTCCTTAATTGAGAGGTGTTCTCAATACAGAGGTCAGAATGAACAAACGTGACCAACTGGGAAATGAAGCGTGCTGTCCTTTAACATAATAACAGAGGTGTCCTCCTGGCAGAGGTGCCCATAAAGGGAGGCTCTACTGTAATCCTATTTCAGGAACTTTTATGAATTTAGGTACCGGTACTACGTCCCAAGCTATGATACTCACCCTCCAGAACTGAATATGGCTTTTTAAGTATGGACGGTGGTCTGTATTCCTCTCCATTGAGATCTGAAGAACTCTCTGAGCTATAAACAGGCAGATTACGTCTTCCTTTTTCCACACCTTTCTTCTGAGCAAAGGCAAGTTCCTGGCAAAAATGTTAAGATACTGTTAGCACTATCGGACTTTCATGGCAGTCGGGCCAGATGTTTTCTCTGGTGACTGAGTGGGAAGATGCCCCAAGGTCCAAACAAAGCCCAAGGGCTCTGCCTCAATCGATTTGAGAAGAAAGACATTTCAGTAAAACTGTATTGGTTGCAAACTTGATTTCAGAAGCACTAAATTGGGTATCTGCAGAAATATATGGAGTAATATATTTCTGGTATCTGCTAACAGGGTGCTACTTCTGTACCTGTTTTGTGAGCTCATACTGGAGTTTTTCTAGTTGGCTGAGTTTGTTTGAGACCATGTTATTGAGAGCTCTGGGGCTGCCCGGCCCCTGCGTAGGGTAGAGCGGTTCTGCTGGTACGACTTTTGGAGGAGGCTTTGGTGGAGCAGTAGGTACTTTGATACCTGAAATTAGTTGATAAAGTTGAAAGCAGAAAATATTTATGGGACGAAGACTTGCAAATATACTTAAAACTTCACATAAGAGGACATCAGGGTGGATTATATCAGTTCGGGAAAGGTTCCGAAAAAGGAAACGTTGCCAATATTGGAATCGCTGGGCTTCCAAAATCAGAAACATTTCCAAATTCGGAACTTTCCCAAACTGATATTGAACAACTAGTCAAGAAAAGCAGACTTTATTCAGGTAGGTATGTACAATGTTTCCACCACTCATACATGTGGTTAACCAAAGTTATTTAATCATTGTTTGCTTACCATTTTTAATCAACTCTGCTCTCATCCTGTTCCCAACTTCAATCAGCTGTTGTTTCTCCTTGGCCAACTGACTGATGTGTTTGACAGCCATCTTCAATTTTCCTTGCAGCTGAATAACCTGTGACGCCCCTGGACCTTGACTCTTGGACGACACATCGAAACCTAAATGGCTGTCATGCCCTAGATGGCGCTGTCGGAGGCGATCAAGTTCCTCTTGAAGCTGTTGGATAACTAACTCCTGTAACAGAATGACAAAACATGAGTATAACTTCTTAAGACTTGGGAGGAGGCCTCAGCTGGAATACCTAATCACAAACAAACATCTACCTTCAGCCAGGGTTTTTCCTGCAAGGTCAGCTGCAAGTGGTAGTTGGAATCCCATTCTAGCAATTGTTTCTTTCAAGAATCTCACATTCCTCAGAGTGTTACCAAGTTCATACAATGGCTGCTTGATGAGTTACCGGGTATTTAGAAAATATACCTGTGCTCCATAATTAATGGACGGATTTCTTTGAGCAAGTTGTAACTTCATGGCGGACAACTGCAAGTGCAAATACATATATCAGTAGAGAAATTATTAGAATTGAACTTAATTTCCCAACTTTGATAGATTGTGATTATACAATGATCATGATTTACATGAAAGGTACATATCATATCGTTAATCTACCTGGTTGCTGAGAGCAGTTGCCTCCATATTCCTTTCCAAATTTCCCTTAAAGTATTCATCAGCTTCCTTCCTGGTCTCTGCGAGTTCAAGTTCGAGTTCCGACACGCGATGCCTGATGCTTCCCATCTCAGCCTGGTGTCGTCTCGTGGATGCACCGAGTTCATATTGAAGTTGATCCAGTTCCAGCTGTTTCTGACGAGGCTGTTTTGATAACTGATCGACAAGACTCTCAAGATGTTCCACCCTTGCTTGTAACTTCTTACTGTGAGCAGAAAGCTCAACTTTTTCGCTGCGGAGGGCACCTGAAACACAGAAACTGGTTTAGCTTCAAAGGCAAGCAATGACATTAATGTGATTTCTCTATGACAGCGGGCATCACAGGGTGCAACAAAGGCCAGTGACCCCAAGAGCACTCCACACAAAATATCGAAGACTCTTCCATATTTAGAGTTGCTCCCAGTGACCTCAACTCCATGTGGACCATGAGATCTGATATTCCAACAACAATCCAGAATTTTCCCTTCAGGCTTCTTTTCCACGACGCGGGTGCGGGCAGAAAAATCGATTCAAGGTATTTCCCTTTAGCTGTTTCCACCATGGGGGTAGGCAGCAGAGCAGGTGGACGGGCACGGACGCGTTTTTTCGAATCGGTCATGTAGCGATTTTTTCCGCATCTGCTTGCTGCCCGGGCGGTACTCCGTCATTATTTTCTGGGAATTACCCTGATAATAAAGAAATTATGGAAGTTGAAACAGGTTCCACCAACCAACGACTATGCGTCAGTGCCCGTTTCGTGGAAACACAATGCCTGCACCCACACCCGTGCCTGCCACCGCCTCTGCATCCACCTCGTGGAAAAGCAGCCTTAGTAACATATCAAGAAAGACAATCCCACCTATCATGTCATTGAGTGACTGGATGTGACTCCTTAGAAGGGCATTATCCCCAACCTCCACCATCACTTCATCATGATTCCTCAGTGGCCCAGCCACAGGCTGTTCAAATCCTTTCCTCTCCAACAGATCAGCTTCTTGTCGACGAATCATGGACTTTAACTCTTTTACTTCCATTTCTAAACTTTTGATGTAATCTGAAAGAGAAAGCTCGCTAACTTAATTTTACTCAATGTACTGACATGTGGTTAGTTGAGTGCATGAAACACAGACTCAAAGGGACATTAACTAGGAATGAGGTAAACTATACTCATTTGGCCATCATCACAACACTCAAACACTGTAGCTTGAGGTAGACTCTCTCCAAGAAACCAAAAAAAAACATTTGTGACCCCATCCCGCAAAAGTAGGCGCAAGTCGCAAACGAGGAAAGGGTTAACGGCCTTAACACAAGAGCTGAAATGTACGTCTCGGCAGGTTGACAATAGTAGTGGATAGCAGTGATAATAGTTGAGTAAACTGATGACCGGTGATGATCACCTGTGACTTGTGCCTACTTTTGGTAGATCGGGTCACATTTTGTTCACTGTGCCCTTCACTGGCTATTCACCTGATGAGTGTAGATTCTTCCTTGGTGACTTGTGGCTGTCTACATCAGGAGGAATCTCCGCTCCCAGCATCTCCATCTCTTGTCTCATTTGCTTTACGACATCACACAAGTTGGCATTCTTTTCTTTTAGATCTGCAATCTCTCTTTGGGCAGATTCAGGAACATACTCCAAACTGTCCAACTGAAAACAAAGTTTGTATTAAATCATGAATTATTTTTTTGTAACTGAAGAGCTGAATGACATCACCAAAACCCAATGTTTGTACAATGTAGATATGTTTGTACCGTACATGTATGTAGATCCGACTTTGTGAAAATTAACTAATTCAATTATGAACCATGAACCTATGGAAAATGTAATACTCACATGAATATTTTTATCTAACTTTAACCCATGTTGTTTCAGCATAGTCATCAATGCATTCCTGTCTCTTGTTAAGACCCGGATCAAATCTTCCCGTTGCTTTAGGTCCCTATTCCTTTCCTTCAGGTCAGAAAACGCCTGTAACACACCAAAGATAGGGTAGTGTCATGTACTGTGAATCCACTGGAAAAGCTACACGCTCTGCTCTCTCAGAAAACGTCAGTCATCTCACATGTCCAGGAAATTGTCTCGGCCAAATTGTAACACTTAGGGCCGTATGCACCAAACGAGGATTATCTTGAACTCAGGTTGAGCCACAACTTTTCCATTGTTCAGGTTTGCCTGGGCATGATGTGACAATGGAAAAGTTGTGGCTCAACCTGAGTTCAAGATAATCTTCGCTTGGTGCATACGGCCCATTATTAATATTTTTAACAAAAGCAATATGATTACCAATAAAACGAGAAATACAGGGCGTGGCATTCTAATGATACTCACCTGGTCTCTAGCTGTCGTAAGGTTTTTAACAAGATCCTCTGTTTTCTCAAACTGATTCCTCTCCACATCCTCGTAGCGCCTTTGCCAGTCTAACTCCAACTGAGCTTTGGAACGTTCTAAGTTTGACTCTCTTTCAACAGCAAGATTCAAATCTTTCTTGTACCTGGGATGAGATGTTTCAAACTACAGTCATACATTGTCCACGGTACAAACACTCACAAATTTCCGTCAAAACAACTTTTTCTGCAGAAATGGATTCACAAACACTCAGAATTTTCCGTCAAAACAATTTTTTCAGCAGAAATGAATTCATGGAACCTACCTTTCAATGTCTTCTTTCCTCTGAACCAACTCAGCCTTCAGCTTCTCATTTGATTCCTTTATCGCCTCGAATTCAAGATCTCTTGTCACCGTGCTCCGTGAAAACTCTGATATCTGTTGGTCCCAATTGTCCTTCACTTCAACAAGGTCCTTCTGCAGTCTGGAAACAGGAGTGTCCACAATTATGTCCAGTATCAAATTTTGACTTCTGCACAAAAAACAAAACTATAGATCCATGCATTTAATTGGGAACAACGTTTACGAGAATTTGAACACGCATGCCCTTTTTAACTTATTACTGTCACCAGATCCCTGCTCACTCCCACCAATTAAAACCCAGAACCTGGGATCATGACGCTCATAAAAATTTTGGAATCTTTAACTGCTCAACAGAATACTCGCTTTGGAAATCTAAAAGTTTGACTTGAAAAGTTTACAAAATCCACGTGGGACGTCAACGACATTGTCGATGTACGGGAGAAAGCAGTGGGCTGGCCTCGCCAACACTGACGTGACGCTGCACCTTGACTGCGTTTGGCCAGGAGACGTTGTTCCCAATCAACTGCAATGATCTATAGGACTGTCAAAGAAAGTCAGCCTCAGTAAAATGAAGAATGGAATCAAGCCCAGAACCTCTGCCTCAGAGACAGCAGGCATTGATTTTTCCATTGCACCACCCTGACAGCCCAGATACCTACTTTTCTACCTGCATCTCTTTATCTTTCAGCAGATCTTGCCTGGCCCACTCCAGCCTCCGCAGCTCCACCTGGGTTTCTTCCAGTCGAGTCTGCAGTTCCCTGATCTTCTCCTGGAGACCTCTTTCATGTTCATGATGCGACTCTTTAATCTTTGTGATGGATGCTTCCTTCTCTCGGACATATCGATCAAGCTCAGCATGTCTGAAAATGTTGATGCAGGTCAGAAAATACAATATGCAGGAAAATGGAGATGACTTACAAGGGTTTGTTGCTTTTTTTTTAAAAATATTATCTCAGGAGTGCCAGCGCCCATTAAGGGCATTATAGCTACTCATCAAACAATATTGGACGATATTAATGATATGTAGGAGGAAACCGGAGCCCCCGGAGGAAACCTACGATGTCGAGGAGAGATCACCCTCTCTACCACATAAAGCCACTTGCACGACCGGGGATCGAACCCGCGACCTTAGTGGTGGCAGGCACCGATGTTTCCATTGCGCCACCCCGACACCCCAAGGGGGTTGCTTCAACCCCTAAATGCAAAGAAATTATATACACATTATCAACCCAAGAAAGAATGTGTTTGTTTCTTGAACTCAGATTCAGTGATTTCTCCAACAATAGGAAGAACAATGCGAGTCTAGAAATATCCAATCCCAACTTTCTTCACTTACTTTCTCTCAAAATCTTCTTGCATTCTTTTCATGCTTTGCTCTGTCTGCTTCAACTGACACTCCAACTCTGTGATCCTGTCAATAGAAAAAAAGAAACATTCGTTAATTAACTCAAAGCCCAAGATAATTGTACAATAAGCTGAAAATGTCAATTTTTGCTCGAAAGGTGAAAACCGCACGTGAAGGGTTACGAAGGACATTAAAGCACTAGGTGGTACTCAAAAAGGTGCCACAGAGAAAAACTGGCAGGTATTGTGGGACTATAGCATTGGCTATAGGAGCAGTCAGCCAGTTGACCAATAGGTGTCACTACGGCCCAATCCAATGCTTGATTGAGCACCAATCAAGAGAATTTTTGTTTGTTTTGGTCCATATAACTTTGCTGCCATCATTGGCAATAAACGTGGCTGACTGCTCCGATTGACCCATTTATTTTGCAGAGGGTGATTCGGCTCAATGATGAGCACTGCTGTCTCTTACGATGGCGAGGGTGCAACATGCAAGAGGTCATGTGTTCGAATCCCACAAAGTACTACAGATTATTATTCACACAATCAGCTTGGAAGCCAGAATACGATGTTACCGGTATCGAAAAGCTACCTTGATGACTCTTTTTGGAGGATAGCTATACTTGGGTGATTTTACCTGGCGTCTTTCATGGCCCTCGTATCCTCCAGCTGCCAGTCCTTCTCTTTCAGCTTCTTCTCCAATTGGCGATGATTTCCCTCGATATCGGTGTACTCTTCTTCGGTCTTCACCAGATGTGATTTCATCATTTCGTTCTCCTTCTGAAGTAGTTTCACCTATTTGTAGAAGTGGAAGAAACAAATCATTTGATCTCAAAAGGGAAGTGCACCAAATAATGCTGGAGACAACTGACATCATGTTGTAATCCAAACTACTGTCTCGTACATGTAGTTGTGGAGGGGTCCTAAAGAGGCATACAAGCATAATCGACAAGGACGTGGGTCAAAGCATCCAAGATACAGAATAGCACAAAATTGACACACAAAATGATAATAAGCAAGAAGTCAATCTCCAGAATTCACGAATTTTCGACCCCAACCGGGGTCTTTTTCAAGTGGAACTTTACAATCTGAAACTCTAGAAAAGACAAAGCATCCATGTGTTTTATTCGTAATTTGTACATCAAGTTAACTGCCTCAATCAATGGAACCTAACCTCCTCGTGGCCCAACTAGGTCATGTGCGGGGGCTTACATAGAGAACTTTTTTCATGGGGTCCCTGCACGGGACATTCAAATTAACTCTACTACAACTCATCAAAGCCAGATGCAGCACAGAGGGCAGTCAGAGTGGAACAGTGGAAATATAGGTACAGTAAGTGCTTACGGAACAAAACTGAGGTTGAGTATTTGATTACAACAAACCTTGAGTTCATATGCCAAGACTTGGCTGCTCATTTCATCGACTTGTTTCCGGTACTCGTGATCTCTTCGGGAAATGGCCTCATCGAAGCCTGAAAAGGAAATACAGCGACATATCTCTTAGCTGTGGAAAGGTTTCCTTTACATAGAAGTATATGGTATACGAAAACGCCAGTTAACAAAGGCTTCCCGAGGATTCGTGACTGTGAAGCCATTGTTAACCGGCGTTTTCGTATACATGTACCATATACTTCTATGTAAAGGAAGCCTAAGGGTAAATGTTGGACAGTACAGCTGAGTCTTTAAATTGGGATATCAACTGTACTCTACTGGATTTTTCCATCATGGTTGAAGCCAAGGAATTATTGGCCCTGTCATATGGAAGAAGTCATTTCAAGCTACTCATTTTTATCACTTCGATGGGGTTTTTATTTGCCCTTGTAAAAGCACTACATTTGTACATACAAGGCACTACAGCTTTCTTCCTGAGACAGACGTGAAGAACCTGCGAATCCAGCCTGGGCCATACAAGATTAATCACCCCAGGGACCAGGGGTGATTAACCTCGTATGGCCCAGGCTGGATTCGAACCTGGGACCTGCTGCTTGCTAAGCAGATGTGTAGGGCTTCTCTGATATCAACTTTATTGATTCAAGGGCCCAAATGTTTAGAAAACTGGCAATGTCTGAATCTCAGGCAAGTCATGCTTGTGAAGAATAACCACATGGTACAGAAAAAATGGGAAATCTAACCTGAAGTTAGTTCCTGTCTTTGCGTATTGAGCTCATCTTCAATCTCTTTAATTTGGCGCTGGAGGTTTCTCTTGATAGTTTCCAAGTCATCGCGCTCCCTCTGTATCTCAGCATCTTTTGCACTGAAAAAAGTCAGCAAAAAGAACAATGTCTGGGTAGCATTCCAGTCTGGATGCATGGAATAATTTTCATATTACTGCCCTCAGAAATTCAGCTACATGTAAAAGTCAATAAAAGTAGAATATATCTCCAAGCTTGATATATTTCCGCACCAAAAATGTTAGGAAATGTTAGGTTTGCAGCTTCAAATACCTTCTGTAATCATTCAGTTCAGCCTGCTTTTCTCGGAGACGTTGTTGATAATGTGCTTGTAACTCATCACATCTCTCTTTCTCACGAGCAGAAGTCCTCACCAGTTCATCAATTTTTATCTTTAAGTCACTCACTTCGGCTGTTTTATTTGTAAGTGCTAATTTACAACCTGAAAGTGAAATAAGAAACAACTTATAAAAGTAACGATCAATGCTCACAAAAATACTCATATCACAAAACCAGGAGAAACTTGCTGGCCTTTTTAAAGTTTCTTTCTGCTGCAGTCCTGTCCTGTCTTGTATCGCATGCTACACATGCTGAGACACTTAATAAAATCACTGGCCTTTGGGTTCTCTTAGTCTTCGTCTTATGTAACAGTCCTGTTGCAGAATAAGAAGCTGAATCCATACAGATAAACGTTTTCAATCCTACCTTGGAAGATGTCTTCATATCGTTCAAGTTCTTTATCTCGTTCATTGATAAGTTCTAGGTTGTACTTGAAATCTTCCTTTAGCTTCTGAAACTTTGCTCTCTCTTCATTCAACTGTTTCTCTTTTTCGCGATACCCAGCCTCAAGTGTCTGGTTCCTGCATGTAATGGAAGGAGATGGAGGCCCTATTTTAAACTCAAGAAAGTAAATTTTAACATTTTCTGAGATAACGCTCTTGTACTGAGACACTACATACAAACACTGTATATTTCTGATACCAGAATTGAATTGTAGTCAATGGCAAAATCCGTTGTTCTCAGTTCAGTGGACACTGTTGACATACCAGTACTGAAGTGATGTCTACTATCCCAGGCAATAGACTCTATCACGCCAAAAGAGGGGCAGCGTCATGACATCCCGCACGTCATTTCGGAACGCCATGACGTGACTCAAAAAAAAATCTGGTTGTTTCAGCGATCATGACATCATGAAACAATTTGATTTTTTTTCGTCTCACGTCCAGACATCATGAAATGACGTGCGGGACGTCATGCACGCAACCCCGTCAGGTGCTGCGTTCTTTTGGAGTGATATTGTCTGTTGGGGTGACCTGACACAACAACTTTCAACAAATATACCTCAATGCTTGAATTTCTTTCCATTCTTTTTCCTTCTGTTCTGCCAAATCTCTCAGGACAGAATCATCATCAGAAAGTTCGGTCTTTGGATTTGGCCCAAACATCATTAACGTAGTAGTGAGAGTTTTCTTGCTGTGTCAGATTCCTCGGATGTGCAGTTCAGACATCATATTAACAAAGGTGAGTGAGTCGGTGAGAACAGAACTGAAACAACAAGTTCCTAAACATTAATATAATAATAGCCCTACCGGTAGGTAGACCTAGCCTAAATGAGATACATGTACCTAGCTAGGCCTAGGGCCTAGGTATCAGTGTCACAGCAGTAGCCTATGTACAGTCTTGTTAAAAAATAAAAAGACAGTGATGTTTCCTATTCTGCTGAGATGCCAATGGTCATTTATGGGCAGGATTGCCATTTTTATATGCAAAAATATGTTGTCTAAATGATAGCATACCAATTATCATACCATGATAATTTGTGGCAAATTATCATGAATTTCAAAATATCAAGAAAAAACACAATTTTAAGAATCCCCAATTTTCATTTAAAAATTAGCTTGATATTACTCCCTGATGATTTCTAAGAAATTCTGTGAAAAAAGTTTCGAAAAATCTCTTGTCGTTTTCAAGAAATATCAAAATATCATCAGAAAAACATGCTATATTTTTGGGGCATTTTAAGGCTTTCGTTGAATTCTCCGTTTGCTGAAGTAAAAATTATGGAATAATCAGTATGAACTATTATGTTATCATGATAAGTGACTGTTGATGAGGGAAAAACATGTGAACTATCGAATTTTGCAAAATATCAAATTCATAAAAACTGATGATATTCTGATATATCTGGATAATGAAAAATGATTTTAAAAACATTTCTTCTCAGGAATTCATAGGATTGACTGGTGAATGATATCACGTTGATTTTAAATTCAAAATCAAGAATTTTGAAAAATGAGGCTTTTTTGATATTGATATTTTGATGATATTTTGTCACAAACCCTCAATTTCGTATGTGATCCTTTTAACAGCATTATAGGCCATACATAATACAAGTTGAGGTTGGAAGCTTCGGTATTAGCTGAAATATTAGCTGTCTTTTTACTTTTTAACAAGACTGTACATGTCTAGGGCAGGCCAAGGCCTAGATATGTAAATGTAGGTGACCAAATCATCATAGCAGGCCTATAGTAAGTATAAATTATTAATTTATACTTACTATAGGCCTGCTATGATGATTATTATAGTATGTCAATTGTCATATTGTGTAGATCTATTGCATATGCACTACTGCGTACTGGGAATGGTGTGGGAAGTCAAGGAAATTGTTCACACTGCTGCATGCATGAAGAGAGACATCGAAAGATATTGCCTGGCAGGCACTAGTTGTTTTTGTTTTGATTAGCGCACAGCGCCGCCTGTTAATTTACGGTGACACTACGCTATAGCACAGGCCCCTGGAGAGCTATCAGTGAGTTTAGAACACGTATCTAAACCAAAAAAATACTAGTTTGTAAAACACACCACGAGTTCACGAATTCGTGAGCTCGGGGTGTGTTCTTAGATACGTGTTGTGTTTTTTTAGATACGTTTCACGTTTGGTTAGGTAGCTACGTGTTCTAAACTCACTGATAGCTCTCCAGCAGGGGCCTGTGCCATAGCATAATGTCACCGATGTCATGATTAACAAAAACAACTAGTGCCCGCCGGGCAATATCTTTCGGATGTCTCCCTTTAATGTTAAAGGAGCACGGTAGGCTATTGCCACTTTTTCTCGACAGCCGGCGCCACCACGCCACTCTCCAACTCGAGGGTCTAACTACGTGTCGGCAAATGACCCGATTTACTGCGTACATTTTGTAATGCATTTTTGCAGTTTGTCTTACTGCCGCTAGGTGGCTCCCACTACGTCGGCAGTCAAATAACGCATTTTGCGATCCAATACCGTGCTCCTTTTATTACGTTACTTAAACATGTTAAAACACGTCGAAGACCCTACCAGGGCGATTTATTTTGGAACGTTTATGTCATGCTATGCCTATGCATGCATGCAGTGCACAGGTGCACACGGGCATTCTCTCCTCTCACTCTCACAACAGTTCGTCGTCAACAGTTCAGTTGGGTTACAATTTCATGATTTGAGAAGATTCCGCACTGCACTGTTGTAGCCTAGGCTATCAAATATGCTAAGTTTCTTCATCAGCTGCCGTGCAAGGACCAAACGTACCAATACCATCAACCGAACCGAAGTAGCCTAGGCCTAATTAGGTTGCAGAAACCACTGCTGTAAACATGGTAAAATCATGAAATACGGCATGTAGGCCTACGGGCATTTGACGGGGGGCAGTTTTCAGATTTGGTCGAGCTACGCCATTTTGAAATCAGCGGGCTTCCCCATTTTGCAACACAGGGAACTTGAGAGTTGGTGACAAAATGAATGAAATTAGAAAATGGCATTGATAATCATTTTTCGTTATCAAAAGAGTTCTATAATTATGTTTATACATTATTTTGCTATATTTGAATGCAACCAATTTGCTTTGATGGTGAAATTTGGATCAACCATGCATGGAATCTCAATTTCCCAGTGATAACGGTGACGCACGATGGGAATTCCCCACTCTCCAAGATGATATGAGCATGCGCAGAATGATGGGAATCCCTTGCCTGTTGCTGGAGATTTCTTCTGATCGGGAAATTCCGAGTGCAATGGAGTGAAGGCCATGAAGGCGTGAACATACAAGGTGGTTATCGAATCGATGAATCGGGGGATAAATCGAGTTTTCTAATTCATCCCAAGTGTGAAATTGACATTTGAAAGGTACATGAACTGATATGGCATCATTAATTCACAACAGAGGCCGCGATATGCCGAAGAAACCGCTGCTGCAGCATGTTTTTAACGCTGTTTATGAAGGCTCGGCCCAACAGTGCAGTGCTCGTGAGTCGTGTGTGTACATGTCGTGTGTGCCTCTCTGTATGCAGGCACTTATGCACTGCATGCACTACACCATGTACACTACCTTACACAGTGTACAATATGCGTGTCATAGGCCTATAGGCCCAGTGGATTTGTGTACAGGACAGGTCATGCATAGTGAACAAGTTGGTTGATAAATAAATAGGCCTAGGCCTAGGCCTAGTTTGTGCATTGATGTGTAGGCTACCGGTCGGTAGGCATCGCTATTCACTCAGCAGTAGGCCTATAGACATTAGACCGAAAACTCCTGTCTCCGAACATAACGTAGTTATGATTCTACGACCGGATACATCAATACAAACTCCTATGGGGACTAGTGTAAAACGAAAATTTGCATATCAATAGGGCGAACACGCTGCACTTTTATTGCGAATATCTCGAAAACCTACAGCGAAAATTGCTTTTAATACCAAATATTTGTAATGTTCATATAAAACAGTAGGTGACTGGACCATTTTGATTGTAATCTGACCAGAACACATAGGTTTAATTGCTGTTTTTCGATGCGATCTTGCATCGCGCCGAACTTGGCTGCCATAATGTTTTGATGACGTCACTTTCGGCGTTTGCCTCTTCTGTCATCGGAAATCGCCGAGTGTTTCCGATTGCTCAAACTGCGCCTTCTGCGCATGCGCAATGGTGAAAGTTTATTCCTCCAAGGGCGAAGAAACATCCGATAATTACGACCTTTCNACCGATAGAAGTTGAAATTTTAGTTCCAAAGTTTCCACAATGCACGTTTTTGCCGTGGAAAAGCATTGGAAACTGTTGCGTCGTGACGCCAATGACGTAACGTCACGCCCGCCGCACACACGAATTTTGACCATTTTTCTGATGATTGCCTCAATAAAATCACTCTTTTCTAAATCATCGATTATTTGGGTTCGAAAATTTTTGGATTGCCAATATCCAGAAGTCATCCTCTTTCCAATGGCCAAAAAGAAATAAATTATTGGCACGCTAAATCTGATTTCTGCTAAGATCTTTAGGAGATGGTCGAAAACTGGACCGGGTGTCCCGTTATTTCTGGGCAATGTCTATAGTAGCCTATATTTTTTATATTATATATAAGTATCCAATCAGCTCGAGGCCCTAGTATAAACCGTCCTATTTTTTTACATATTTTTTTACATAGGGCCTAATTATAAAATGTCTTCTTACTTTTATTTTGTATTTTTTTGAGAAGCAGCCTATAGCCCTAGGCCTAGGCCGAATAAAACACACTAGGCATGACTGTCAGTGTTAGAACACAATTTGTAGGCCTAGGTCTTTTGAATGATTGCTCTCCAGTCGCCTGGCAATTCTCCATGATCTGATTGGCACTTGGACCATATGACGTCGATACTAATTTGCATATGATTGGGGGTTTGCCACACGTTCACTAATTACCAAAATGAGTTAATAGAAGTAATTACGCTGTGCGCTTTGTTTGTGTTTCTGGTCAGCTGTTGAGAAAGTGCAATCTTAAATCTATGTAATGACAAGAGCAATTTGTGAGTTCATGAAATGTGTTTAGAATGATTGACAGATTTGCTCACAACGCAAATTTTGGCCTTGCAGAGGGTATTTCCCCGATCATGCAACAGTGAGATGCACTTTTTAAATGTATCATCTCCCATCATGCTGTGTGCATTGTTCCTTTCATTTAGCACTGTTTAGCTTTCGCCATCAATTTTGAAAGTTTTTTAAAACTACATTTATGACTACGGTAATGATATTGCATCATTTTTTTAAGCTGCTGTTTTCCTCTACTGTCCTGGTGTAGTGTTATGATTTTTTTCCATTCTTGTTGTATAATATTTTAGCGAAAGGTAGTATTATTGTGTTGGTGGTAATTGGTTGTGGTTGCAGGCCTGCCTCTACTAACTAAATCATGTGTTGAAAATTCTGGTTTTAACTGCTATTCCAGCTCATGTTGTTCTCATTCTTTGCTCAAGGATTTAGTGACATCAGAATTGGTATATTTATGTACATTTGTACAATGCACAATAGACCAACTCAAAGTCAGAGGTCAGTTGGTCAAACTAGTTCAAAGTGCGAATTTCAGTAGTTTTCTTCAATGTTCTACCCTGGGGCCAAAGTATTACTATTATTTTTAGTACATATGTACTTAATGTGAAGAGAAAAAAACTGAAAATTGTGGATGATGAAAAAGCTACTTCATTTGCGAGAAGAACTTAGTAGATACATACATGTACATTTTGTATGTTAGAGGAATTACAATGGGCCAAGGAAATCAACAGGTTTGACACACTATACTATGGTAATTCATAGTGTTGTTTTTGGTTCTGGTCTATCATCAGGATACATGATCTCATTCACTCACACTGGTGACAAATATGCAGAACATTTTGCAGAGCTTAATGTTTTAGTCACCAGAATTTCCCTGTTCTGTTGCAAGGAGAGTTGTGGCAAACTTTAGTTCATGCAGTTCAGACAGAGCTTTAAGGATTTGTTTGAGCATGATCACTGTAAAGTTTTAGTGGTACATGTATTTGATATGGTGACTGACATGACTGAAAGACAAACATGTGACAAACAGCAGTGGGTGTTGCACTGGTATGCCGTGGGTGTTTTAGTATGCCTCCAGTACGGTCTTGTTTTGGTAACGTATCTTGTTTTGGTTCGTGATCGCAATCCTTTGAAGTTTCTTGTCAACCATGTTAGGCCTAGCAGAATAAATTGTGTGTTTCTGGTCATCGGCGATTTCCAAAAATCGAGTGTCGGATGGGCGTTTTTTTTTATTTTCCATTTTTGGTACAGATAATTTTATTGCAGCTACAGGGATTTTACTAAAGATTATCTAGAAGCCAGGAACAGCCTCAAAAGCTGCTCTGGCATCCATGACTAAAGGCCTAGAGAGCAAAAGAGATTTAATTTTAATACATTTGATGCATTTTTGTGAAGAAAAAAAATTTGTTTCCTGGCCAGCCAGAATTTTTTGAGGGTCGGTCGGAAAATTCCAAATGACCAGAAACACAGAATTTTTTTTACTAAGCCTAAGTATTAACCAACACTGCATGTTATTCCCCTGCATCTAACCCAATTTTATGTTAGTCCTTGTTTTTCCAAAGGAGGAATGACAGATGTTTTTTTTTAATATATAAATCTTTATTATAATCAAGGTAATCATTTACAGAGCGTTTATTTTTAAGGGGGTACAAAAAAAGCAAAACAATGCTTAACCCATGTACCCCCACATCAAAAATACATGTACATTTCATAATTATTTTAAGACAGAACAGAGACAGGGTGAAAGAAAGAAAAGGCCGAGAAAAAAAAGAGACAGGGTGAAAGAAAGAAAAGGCCGAGAAAAAAAAAGTAAAGTAAAAAAAAAGTTTTAAAAAAAGTAAAAAATTCGTTGTCCACACAAAACGCCTCGCACTGACTGATGTTCAAATGCAACCTGCAGAAACCTGCACAGAACAAACGAGCCATGACGGACAAGCTGCATTTGATTCCTTTATGTTCATATTGATTGCTGAACGCTCTGAAAAAGTGGAACTCTGCACTCAGAAAAAATTTTATTGATTGAATGTTTAAGACTGAATGCAGCTTGCCCATAGTGCTTTTTCAGTTAATCAGCTAATTATGTTCATGTCTTTGTTTGTCTTTGTATAACATCAGGTGAATCTAAGAACTATCTGAAAGCATCACTGGCCTGCAATATTCAATAAAATAAAGAATCATGGTTTACCAACTCAATTGTATGGCTGCACCTCTGTTTCAAAGTACATGTATGATCCTTCAAACTAGAAGACAGGTGGAATTTTTGTGCTTAATTTTTGTGGTTAGATGGTGTGAGAGGGTTCCCACCCTGATAATGCTTTTGAACATCTATTCAGGTCTAATTTATGTCCATTTTACATGATTTATATCACTTACATGTAGTACTAGTAGTAGCAGGGTAGCATAAATTTGGTATACAGTGGTGTGAATTAATATTCGAACATGGGGAATTCAGCTTTTCGTTAAAAGGCAAAATTCCTCGCTTCTGTATTCCAATATCTATATCAAAAGTATTTGAAGTCACTTTTAGATATGCCCTCCTCTAGTCTGATATGTTTTCGCTGAATTCAGATACTGGATATCACGAGAGTGGTGAAAATATCGAAATTTGACATATTTCGTGAGATTTGCTATTATCAACATCATTTTGCCTGGATATTTTGCAGACTTCTTTCTCTTGCAACAGCACGTTGACTGGGGGTACCATCTGCCGCTGTTTGGATGATGATACTGATAACTTCTGTTTCCAAACACTTTCTGGGAATACCCCCATTCAACATGTTGTTGCAAGGGGAAAAAATTCCAGAAAATATCCAGACAAAATGGTGAATTCAACCAAAACACATCAGTCTGGAGGAGTGCATATCTACGACTTACTTCAAATACTTTTGATTTAGATATTGGAATACAGAAGCGGTGAATTTTGCCTTTTAATGAAAAGCTAAATTCCCTGTGTTCGAACAATACTTCACACCACTGTACATCTACGTGTATGTTCATCCTTGTGAACAAACTGATCTGAAACTTTCCAGTTGTGAAGTTTAGGACTTTGTGCTGTACAAAATTTTTCTGGCTGTGGTCTAATCCACAGCTAAAGACCTGTTTCCACTACTGCAGTTTTCACAGGCATTGGGATAAATCACTTGCCAAATACCGGTATTATAAAACCATGGTTTTACCAGGATTTCAGAAGGGCACGGTGCAAACTTTGTGAAAAGGGCACTTCAACCTAGAAAAGGGCACTTTTCATTCGCGACATTTCTTCTAACGGAATTTGAAAAGCTAAAAAGGTCTCTATAACTCTAGTCAACAGCCAATTTAAGCCAGTTTCTAAGGTTATATGACCAATAGGGACCATGACAAAGGGTCTGGGGGGTACTAAAAACCTTTTTAAAAAAAATTTAAAGGGGCATGGCGCTCTAGGGGCTTAAAAAGGGCACAATGGTGCCCCCTTATGGCGTGGCGCCACTCTAAAATGGCCTAGATATAACACTGTTTACAATATGGCTTCAGTGTTATTTCGTTTCAATGAAATGTTCCCACAAAATTGTGCAGACGAAACCGATTTGGTGGACGCTTTATGAAACAGGATTGAATTTGAAGTCATTGGCTAATGGGAATAGGAGCAGTCAGCCGTGCATATTGCCAAAAGATGGCAGCAAAGTTCTAGTGGACCAATACGAAAGGAACTTTTCTTTGATTGGTGCGCAATCAAAAACGAAAGGGTCTGCTATATGTATTGAATTGGGCCGTAGTGACACCTATTGGCCAACTCGCTGAGAGCTCCTCTATTGCACTGCAAAATGCACCAGAATCCGGTTTTGGAGTGTGTACCTTTAGTGCATGGTGAATGGTAGACTTGTCGGCATTTTTACCACCCTAGTCTCCTGAATTGGTCGCACCAGCCAAAGTGTCCAAGTATATGAATGATTGATTACGACCACCTTCTTTGATGTATTAGTGGTAACTATTTATGGAATACTGGTATTCCATAAAAAATGCATGCAAGAAGTGACTAGTCATTGCTTCCACTCTCTTTGAATACCGGCACATGGTCAACCGTAGATCTTAGGCCTGTTACGGATCTAATTCACAAAAATACAGAAATTTGTGATTTTGAATACTACATGTACCGTATTTTTCGGACTATAAGGCGCGGCTTTTTTTCATGAAGAAGGCTCTAAAATTGGGGGTGCGCCTTATAGGGTGGTGCGCCTTATCTGCAGATAGAGTCCGAAAATTGGATCAGAAGTGTAACAACAAGCTAATTAGCTTGTCACAACAAGCTAATTGATCATACAACCAGGTCAGTTTGATGCATAACATTGCTGTGGTTCACCTGATGACTGCGTCTTATAGGGAGGTGCGTCTTATAGGCCAGTGCGTCTTATGTGTGGATTTCGTCAAGGGTTTAGGGTGAAATTAGGGGGTGCGCCTTATAGTCAGGTGCGCCCTATAGTCGCGAAAATACGGTAGGTGGATTTTGTAGGTTGCAATATTGGCCCGTATTTTAGAATGCTCCTCAAGGTAAAGGAGTTCAACTCAGGGTTCTCCACAGGGTTTGAAACAGATCGGACGCTGG